>CABFOS010119701.1:9201-29049 GCA_900660315.1 Diretmoides pauciradiatus
TGTATAGCCCTTAATCACCATTAGTCTCAAACTTAGGGCTTCACAATGCCCAAAGTTTGACACAACACCCCCCAACCTTAGACCCTCAGCAAAGGACAAGGAAAAACTCCCACAAAACAAAAGTGGAAGAAACCTAAGAGAGGGATCCTGTTCTGTAGCTAACCCTGGAGTGTGTGTGTGTGTGTAATTATCCCTCCCTCTGAATCGAATATCTGAGTAAAAATAAGGAAGGATCCTAAGTGTAGCATAATTTAGGCTGTACCATAACTAACAGTTCTGGACCAACATAAAACTGACAATATCTTCTCTGAAGCCATGCATCGTTTCCATTTGTGCTCAGTGGAACACGTATATTTCAATACATGTATATGGAGTGACAACACGAAACATAAAGAAACAGATATTCAGGTTTATTCACACAATTACACAATTGAAAAACATGTCCAAACAATGTAAACATGTCAATTGCATTACAATTCAAAGAAAACACTCTTCATCTCTTTCGAACAAAAAAAAAATACAATAAGGACAATAAAAGAATGTAAAGGGTGTGGGTCATTCCTTTCTCCATCTGCACCCTCTTCTCATACTCTCTCCAAGGCCTCCAACATGATGATACTGTTTCCTCTGATGACCTAAAAGAAATAAGACCACCGGAGTTACACATGGCAATGTTCCACGCTGTAAATTAATTGTTTTGGGGACATCAATTCTTATGGTCCTAAAGCTGTCAAGGTTAGTTTTATCACAAAAACTTCACCAAATACCATACTTTATATTCTAGTGTTGATATTGAACATGAGCATGGGACCCTATGAAAACAATCTATAAATGACATAAATGACATTCATCACAAACAAGGCAGTAATCGGTCTATTTTTAAAGGTTGTTTTAGATTTTGCCACCTCATTGGATAGTGTACAGCAGAGAGACAGGATACAGGAAGGATGGGAAAGGGAACGAAGGGACACCACGTACCAACAATCCTGAGTCAGATTTCAACCAAAAATCTTACGAGTGCATGAAGTAGCTTACTGACGGACTGAGCCACAAGAACAGATTTTTTTTTAAAGGAATACATCAAATCAGAAAAGTCCATTAGTGGGGATACAACCAGGCGAAACTTCCAAATATATATATTCAGTTTACAACTGATACAACAGCAATATTTAAAATCTTCAAGTATTTTGCCCCAAAACATCGTGGGAGATCAAATCAACCTACAATTCTGATAATGTTTCATATTTGTCTTGATGCAGATTTCTTGGTCATGTTGCCCTGAGAAAAGATTCTTACCATCAAAGGGACAACCTGGCTACATAGAATCAATAAGAGCACAAAGCTAATTCATAGAAGTCAGGCAATGAGAAAGTAGAAAGATGGCCAGAAGACCGGACAGGTGAGGCTGAACAGATACTGACCACCATGCCGATGCCGTTCTGTTGTCCCCCAGGGCCCATCTCAAGACAGTCATCCATCACCAGGTTCATGAAGGGGTCAAACCCTCGCAGGATGCCCTGCACATGTCTGCCTCCGTTCAGCTTCACTAAGGGATAGAAAACAGAGCGTTGGGATGAACCTTACAAATTCAAGTTTAATCATTCAGCGTCCATTCATTTTTTAATTAGACCTAAACAGCATCCCACTTGTTTTGATACCCAACTCAGCACACCTCTAATTTTGTATTTAGTTTATATGGATAGAAAAAAAGGAAATGGGAATGTCAGTCAACCCAGCAGTAAGACTGCATCAATTATGGGTATGCTGGTGTTTTCTGCTGTAGGCAATCTCACGCAGCATGATAATCAAATCTTCATCAGGCTTTGATCATAGCTTAAAATAAGTGAATATACTCTGCATCTCACACTAGATCCTATTTCTACCATTATCTTTATGCTTAACTGTGGCAGTTAAATATTGCCTTGCTGACATACCACCATACTTAACCTGTACAACAAGACTTAAGATCTGTACGGGTCCACTTCTCGTGTCGATATACATCCAATACACCGAGCAGCACGTAACCCAATCAAATTCACCTTTCTTGAGTTATCTACTAGTTCTGGTGGGATTTCTGCCTTTGTAATAAGTAGTCCATCGTGACTGCATCACTCCAGCCACAGAGTTGGCCACATTCCCACTTAAAATAAGTGTTGCATTAATGTGTTTGATATTAAAGTAAAAATCTATACACAGATACTCTTAATGCTATTATATGTCATTAACCTGTGATGTTCAAAGCATTGCAGGAATTAATTTGTGATGAAATGTTATAATTTACCCATTTCCCCTCAACCTGTCTACTTCTACTCCAGTTAGTCATTTCCTTTGTTTCCCAGAATGCCTTTCTAATCAAAGGTGGACATTTTGGCATATACATGTAGCCAACTAGTTTGTGAACACTGAGGTGTGTCCTTGAGGAAGGCTACTGAACATGGGTGCAAAATGGTGAGTCTAGAAAGAAGCCCCTTGTTCATTGATTCTGAGGGACTGACACCAAAACCTGACGTTAACTGTTGTTTGTTTTAGATAGTGGGAAAATGTTACGTCACCTACGTTTGTACAGTTATCCACTCTGATAATACACCAATTAAATAATGGTATTTAGGGCAGATTTTTGGGCCGCACGTGTTCCTGTTAGATTAGAGGTCCTGACATCAGTGACGTATTATGAGTCATAACTTGGTTTGTATCATTAAGTGTGTAAAATCATTGTCCAGTTGTCTTGCATGAGTACGACTAAGATATTTTTTTTTAAAGAAGAAAAAAAGAAAACAGTCATGTGTGATGCAACAAGTTTTCTAAATCGGTCAGGATTTTAGGTTTTTTAGTCTGTTGTCGGTGTTGATATCCGTCCCAGAAGATAAACAAAGCAGAGCTGTTTAAATCCTTGTGTATATACTGAAAACTAAGTAGGCTACTGAGCATCTTAGACTCTCAGAAGTCATTTAAATAATGTATTTCGTACTCACACGACAACTTCTTGTCCATGAACCTGGAATTAAAACAAAACAAGTTATGTTGGGTTTAGAGGAATATGCCATAACCTGGGGTTTCATTCATCAAGGATCAGTGTCATGTCTTCCGACAGGCTAACTAGTGTTAGCTTACATACAGTGCAAACAATACAGCACAAGCTAATGGGTATTTAAACCCACCGCCAAGACTAGAGTGAGTTTAAGAGTTAGATAATAGGCGAGTAGTATAGAACTTACTTCTTCAGCTCTGGAGGGTGGGCTTTACTCATTATGTCTGTGTTTTAAAGTTAGCACAGAGAAGTCCGTAAGCTTTTCGTTTCACAAAAACGCGGAAGGAAAGCATGGGCAGATAGACCGGAAGTTGGCAGGCGCGCTTCAACCAGACTCTTATGGCGTTGTCTGCACAGCGCCACCCTGCGGTCAGGAGGAGAATGACATGCGGAGTCTGGGAAGTTCCCAGTGCTCTTCACTTATATTACAATTCAATTCAACATAGAATAAAGTATGTGGATCGATAGATACATGTTAAATAAATAAACAGACATGAATAGGGAAAAATAAATCTTGGATAAAGTAATGGATTTCATTATCATCTTCATAACGTATCTCTATTGTCAAATAGATTTAAGAATAGTTGTTTTGTTATTTAGCTTGTTTTACTTGCGTTATTATTAGATGATTTAAGCAGGGAGTTGACTGAGCGTCCTGGCGACTCAGTTGGCTAAGGTGCAAACCATCCTGGGGTTGGATCCGGCCTGGGACCATGTCACCTCCCTCTTTCTCTCCCAATCTTTCCTGTCTCTCTTCACTGTGAACTATCAATACAGTATATCTACATAGAAATAGGGCCAATTCCTCATCTATGGTAATACATTTGTTTTCATTTTGTTATGGCTGTTAAGGCTACAGTATTCTTGCTTGTTTTGTTTTTTTGCATATTTGAAATAAAATTATATCAAATCAAAATCCAATCCATTATAATTTATAAATCATCAATGTTATCTCCACCCCAAAAGCAGCTGTAATACTTTTGATGTGAAATGGACCTATAAAAAAAACACATTTTGGTGGGATTTCCTCTCAAATAGTGCAAAAACTTGCTAAAGATAGTAATCCTACAATATCTTCACTCAAAAATATTGTGTCCATTTACCACTTTGAAATTATGAATCATTATTTCTATGTGTTTGCTGTTGAGTGTGTAGACTGTTTTAATCATCAGTGACATATAGACAAGCATATGTGTAGAGTACTGAAAACCATACTTGAGTAAAAGTAGATACAGTACCTCACTAGAAAAATGACTGTTACAAGTCACCCATTACAATACCACTTTAACAGTACTTAAATATCAAAAGTATTTAGCTGATATTGAATGTAGGCTTAAAGCTGCACTAGGTAGGACCTTTACCTAAAAATATTATTGTAACATTAATTTAGACTGTACAAAGTAATGCTTAAGTGAGTGACTCAATCACATTCCACACGTCCAGTTTGTTTTCGCAATGAAACATCCGTCACCCTGCAATTATACTTTACATTTCTATTTTAGGGGCCGAAGAATCAGTATCAGTTCCTCATTCACTTGCATTAATGTAGGAAGAACGGAAGCTGAAAAATGCAAACCAAAAAAAGTGCATAGTTTAAGTAGGGTGGCGGTAAAAGTACTTAAATGTACTCAAAGTTTAGTAAAGAACCACCATAAAATAAGTCCTCTGGTAAAAAAGTGAGTCGTGTGTTAAATGTCTCAATGCTTTGTGGCCCCAATTTTTGGCGGGAAAGGTAAAACAATCAGCCACTAATGCCCGAGGTCTTTCTCAGTAGCTATAACGGTGGCATGAAAAATGTAACGAGTAATGATCGTTGAAATGTATTGGAGTAAAAAGTACATAATTTCTTTATAAATGTAGTCGAGTAGAAAATGAAAGTTGCTAGTATTATTAATACTCAGTACAGTTGCCCAAAAGATACTTAAGTACAGTAACAAAGCACACTTACTCAAGTACTATACACCACTGTCAAGTAAACAGGTGTTAAGCAGAAACTATGCTTTGCTAAGGGCAAAGAAAGACATTTCATGCCTCAGCAAAATGGGCCCACTACTAACATGAAAATGCACAATAAATTGATTGTGATTGCAATGGTGGTAGAATTAAAAACAGAAAACATCTCATGATAACCTTTTTAATGATGTAATCTATAAACAACCATATCATCATTTACAAAAACCTTTCAAAAGTGGAAGTTTCCAAACTATTAAATAATTTTTCTATTTTTTCACAGTAGCATTTTGAAAACAGTAGCAGAAAATCATGTAGAGAAAGAAATCACGTGGATCCTGGTTCATTCACCATAGTATATTTATCAAGCATCATAGATTTACTGGAAATGTGCCGTTACTGCATCTATTTGCATAGCTAGTTAACATTTCCCAAACATACATCTAAAAAAATAGGCTGATGTGAAATGCATTTTTACCGGAGCTAATATGATTTACATGATTACATTTAGATGATGTAATAAACACGTGGCAATAAGAAATCTAGAATGGCACGTAAAATATAAATTTTAAGGTTTTTTTTTTTGCAAATTTAAATGAACTAGCACTTTCCCCATGATTTCATTCAGACTTTTCGCAAAATCCTATTTGCAGATGTTTTCTGTGGTTTTAGTCTTAGGCGTCAAATGGGTGGGAATTTCATTTCATTTCATTACAGACAGCGCTTAGACAATTGAACATAATTATGACAGTCCAGTGAAACTTGCCAGATTGACCATTAATATAATATTGAAATTGTCCTGATGTTGTAAACGCCCCAATCTGGAACCAGAACAGGTTACAACAAATACTACAAATCATTTGCAAATACTATTTGGCCCTGACTGAGGACTGATTGTGACAATCCAGCAACATAATGATGACAGAGACAGTCCAGCTACAGCTTACCATGATGTGGAGAACAGTCTCTAGTCAGTAACACACACTGGATATGCCACACACTTCTCAAAACATAATTCCCTTGTTAAAATGTAGAGCTGCAACGATTAGTAGATTAATCGATTAGTTGTCAACTATTAAATTAATCGCCAACTATTTTGATAAATTGTTTTGAGTAATTTTTTTAAGAAAAAAATGTCCAGATTCTCTGATTTCAGCTTCTCAAATGTGAATACTTTCTGGTTTCTTTAGTCCTCTGACAGTAAACTTAATATCTTTGGGTTGTGTACAAAAGACATTTGAGGACATCACCTTGGGCTTTGGGAAACAGTGATTGACATTTTCTGGACCAAACAACTAATCGACTGATCGAGAAAATGATCAACAGATTAATCAGTTATGAAAATAATTGTTAGTTGCAGCCCTATTAACATGTGATATGTTACATTCATTCATTCAACAATGCGGGTACTGCAAGTGGCCTGAATGTTCCAGCGCTGAAAAGGTGAATCAACAAGAATTTCTTACAGATTCCTTCACTCTCCTCTCTCTGTCCCTTCAAGGCAAAAAGGCAATTCAAGTTATGATGACATTCAAAATGAAACCTAGTTTTTGTTGCCCTGCTGATTATAGTTCTCGGTGATGTTGTCCTCCTCCACCCTGACTCGGAGGTGGTCCTGGCAGTGCTTTAAGAAAATGTCCAGTGCTGAGAAACCCCGTTGGCAGGGCACACAGTGGTACAGCCTCTGTCTCTTAGACCCCGGCTGTTTGGAGATGTCCATACCCTGGTTGCACACACTGCACTGCTTCCTCCTGACCGATTGGTGGAGCTCCACGTGGTCCCTCAGCTCCGACTGCAGAGAGAACACCTCCACACAGGATGGGCATGGGAACTCTCGATCCACCTCCTCCTCTACTTCAGGCACTTCCCGGCATCTCCCTGGATCATCAAACTGCTCCTCTAATCTGGCAACTTTCTTGCTAGGCCTACCTGGGCCAGCCTTAACAGTCTTGTTATCCGTTAGGCCAGGCCTACCTGGGCCAGCCTTAACAGTCTTGTTATCCATCATGCCTGGCCTACCTGGGCCAGCCCTAACAGTCTTGTTATCTGTTAGGCCTGGCCTACCTGGGCCAGCCTTAACAGTCTTGTTATCTGTTAGGCCTGGCCTACCTGGGCCAGCCTTAACAGTCTTGTTATCCGTTAGGCCTGGCCTACCTGGGCCAGCCTTAACAGTCTTGTTATCCGTTAGGCCTGGCCTACCTGGGCCAGCCTTAACAGTCTTGTTATCTGTTAGGCCAGGCCTACCTGGGACAGCCTTAACAGTCTTGTTATCTGTTAGGCCTGGCCTACCTGGGCCAGTCCTAACAGCCTTGGTATCTGTTAGGCTGGGTTTTAGTTTATTTGGCTTCTTGTCTGCTAACTTGGAGTCTTTGGCAGTATTTCCTACAGACTTGCTGTCCCTCTGGACAGCGGTGAAAGTTGAGCCTGTGTGCTGTTTGGAATGTGCCAAAAGTGACAAATGATGGAGGAAAACTCTGCCACAAATCTGACATGGATACAAATCTCCTTTCCTGTGTTTGACCTGCCTTGTCTCTCTCCTTATGCTCTTGTCTCTGCTGTGTTTCTCTTTCCTGTGCAAGTACAGCTTGGCAGTGCCCTTCAAAACCATGTCACAGGAGCGGCAGCTTAGCAGCTTCTGTTTGTTGTTGGATTTAGGCCTGCCGATTGAATTTCCGTTCACCTTAGCTTTCCTTCTTTCCCTTCCCTCTCCACCAGCACCTTCTTCTTTGGTTTTCTGTGCTCTTGGAGCAATCCGCACCTCCACTCCATGGGCGATCCGTTTATGGCAGCTGAGTCCAGCTGCTGAGTGGAAGGTTCTGGAACAGAATGGGCAAGCTTTGTCCCCTCTGCTGCTGGGCCCTGGGGTGTCCGAGGAGTCAGACAGGGTGGAGCTTGCCTCCGAAACAGGTGGAGAATCAGCTGGAGGGCTACTAGCATTATCTACAGTCAGTTGGCAAGGTGGTTCAGTACAACCAGCCTGCTGATGGTATAGCAGAGCCTGTTTCTGGCTGAAGCCTCTCCCGCACAGGGCGCAAGCGTAGGGGCTACTGTTTAAGTGGTGGGGCTGGCGGTGAGGCGACTTGTCTTGGGGACTGTCGGGATCTGAGGCTCCAGCCATACATGCAGGGCATGGAGCACCAAGCCGTGGTTCTCCTTGACAAAGCTTACAGGGGGAGGAATCACGAGCACACTTATGCAGTTGCAAGGAAGACAGAAGGGAGAACTCTTTCCCACAGGGAGGGCATCGGTGAGGCTTGGGTAATGCATGTTTTACCTCTTGGTGGTGCAACAGTTCTGTCCTATCAGGGAAGTCCAGGCCACATTCCGGACAAACGAAGGAGGACTCGTGGAGCGAGTGCTGCCTCTTGCTCCGACCGTCCTGCCTCTGTTCAGCCCGTGCCACCAGTTTTGCGAGCCTGGACAAGGTGTCTGCTGCGGCTCGGGAGCGGCTGAATGACTCTTGTGTTCTTGTGGTGCTCCAACTGCAAGGGACTCCATCCATCCTCCTTCACCATCAAGCTTCCCTCCTGCTTCGGTTGAGAGGAGAGAGCTCACTTAATTAAGACACCATTATGAATAAACAAATAAACAGTACCCAGCAGCACTTTCGTCCGTAACTGTTACTTCTCTAAATGGTTAGCTAACTTAAGTTGCTAACAGTTAGGTCCTGCAACGCCGAACTTACGGTAGGAACAGACAAGCTAACCTAAATGTTAGCAAGCTCCTCCACGGTGCTTACCGATTATTGACAACAGCTAAAGGCTTTTGAAAACAGCACAGAACCTCGACAGTTCTAAGCCGGTAGCTATTAACAGCTAGCTAGCTGTGGCTCCACAGCAGCATCCATATGGCGTGGTCAGGCTAGCTTCGTGTTTGCTAACGTTAGCTTGTGCTAGCTGCGTTTACATCTTCAAATATACCATACCACTTTTGCAAAAACAAACTCACCTCGACACTCGAACAAACTCGATACTTCCAACAGTTCTAACTCAGCGGGTTTTGCTTAATAAGTTAACGTTTGGTTTCATTATCACGACCAACACTGGCATGGCTGGAAAAGTGAAACCTAAGTTTGTGTACTTGGTAGCTCTATAAGGATCACTTCCGCCTACGTCATTCACCTTTTCTTCTTCTCTTATTTTATCAAATCGTATTGATAATCCTCGTTTTTAGTTCGTATTTTCTAACCATCAAAAATCAAATATTTCTTGAAGTTATTTGGCTATTGTGCACAAAAGGCCTGAACACCAAGATGAATAGCAATCGTTTAATATAAACAAAAAGTTAATTGATATACAGCGGATTACTGTAATAACTCTTCCTTTAAGGCTGAAGCCAGCATTGACTACTGAAGCACTGTAACAAGAACAGATTGTATTGGCCCAAGGCTTTGGCATATGATTGGGGGGAAAGAAAAAGCATGAATATAAAAACATGAATACTACTCAAATTATTAACAATTTTACATTTGGATAGCCTTTCCATGTCATATGTTGAATTAATTATGACATGACCTTTACATGAAACAGCTTGAAGTGAACATATCATGGCAGGCCCCAATGAGTTAAAATAAATGCAGAAAATATTATAAAAGTGACAATCATTTGCACAAATGAATGAAGAAGCATAGAGCAAGCTCTACTTTAAGGCTAAAAGGCATACTGAAACACTGAAACACTATTTTTTAAATATGTTCTAGATGTGTAAAACAGGGTCGAAGAACACAAGATTATAGATGTTAAGACAGAGCACAATGTGAATAAAACAAAACAAAAAAAACTGACTGCTGTATCTTTAGTAGCACTTAGTTGCTCCATGGCATTATAAAGCTAACTGGTTGAGTCAAAGGAGTTAATGACTGAATGATGAACAAAACCCAGAAACAGTTTCCTGTACATGAATTAAGATTCATCCTAACCTAGAAAGACATTTCCTCATTGAATTTTGGTTGTCTTACGATAACCAAAGTATCATGCAGATATCAAGTGCATTCTACAATTTGCCGATTCATAGTAAGTGATTCATATTTCACTATAGTCCAACAAATAAAATTACTAATTTGCTCCAGAGTTAATCAATACCATTTTCAGATGCACAGCAAATGATAAAAGCCATAACCTAACAGCAAGAAAATCAGAGTACTCTAGGCTAATAATGATTGTCATATCTTACACACATTGTGTACAAATAATTATCACTGGTAATGAAGGTAGATGAAGTAGTAACACACATATTCACATTCCATTAACATAAAAATCCCAGCCACAACTTAAACAAGTTCCTGGATCACGTCACTGACTATGTAAAGTCACAGGTACAGGAGCAACCCCAAAATGAAACTGGAAGAGATAGAATATAGAATACAAGCAGTAATGATAACAAAGCATTTGTCCCTGTTAGACTGTGAAAAACAACAGTACACTACAAATGCTCATAACAAAAGGCATCATCATATATTTTGAAATCCAGCTGCACTGTGTCCACAGGACTGTCTCAAGTAGGGTGGTGTGATTACATGGCCTTCTGTACCAACAAGCCTCAACACAATCACTCAAACTTTTTTTTAATCTTGCTTTCCCCCAAAACACACACACACACACACACACACACACACATAAATCTTTAAGATTATTCAAAACAGATAATGGCTGTTTTTAAGTTGAAAATCCTTAAGTACTGGTTACTGTAAATACTGTGAGACTACTAATCTGAACATTGTCAAGTACAAAGTCGTTAGTTTGGTAAAATAGCTGATACTCTATCAACAACATAAGGACATAACAAGTCTCATCAGTTGTTACCAACCTCATTTGGACTCATTTCCACCTGTCTAAAACCAAAACTAAAACTTAGATACACAGTAGTTTAGTTAGTAGACAGACACAACATTACCCTGGACCCATTTCCATTGATAAATTATCTCTAGTGCAAACGTTTGTGTGGGGAAGTCCAATATTACATGAATTGGAAGATCCCCATTACTTCTGTTCTATTTGCAACGAGGCAGTGAGATTCTCTAATTAGGAGCCTCGGAGTGAAGTTACTGTACCGCTCAGACCCGGGCTCATATTCACAAAGTCTTTAATTCACAGAGTCTTTATGACTTAAGAGACAAACTGGTCTCAGAGTAGCATATTAATTTGAAGACACCTGATAAATACAACCCTGACCGGATATCAACTTAATATCAGCTTTTCCAAAATCGTAACCTTAAACTCAACTGAACTGTTCCTCAGAATCTTATCCACTCTGATCTCTGAGTACCATGAGAGAAGCCTTTTGGTTCAGTACTGTGACGCAATTAAACTGACTGATTGTGGTCCAAAGTGAGGACAGTGATTAGTTGATTGCTTTGAGCAAGTTTGGTCATACTGAACTGGAACAAAAGTCTCCTCGCAAAACAAGCTCACCTGGATCTATTCATAATAAACTGAAGTAGCAGGCTATGACTTTAAAAGACAACTCAACAAAATACAGTGTATGTTTACTCTACAGCTACTACAGAATTATTATTTTGTTGTTGTAAAAACAATCACTAAAACAAATCTGAAAAAAATATAATCTCTGGATACCATCTTTCACCAAAAGGATGATCTCACAAACAGTAATCATCCCTTTATATATTATATATATATGTACATTTCACTTGAGACAATCTACGCTGCATGACCTAAGAGAGTAAACCGAGAGCTCTTACATACATGTATGTATGGGCCAGTTGCACTGCAGCAGCGCCGTATACAGGCTGCAAAAGTAGTCCCACATTCACTGAGTTCTATGGGTTCACCATGAACCCAAATCCAACGTGGTCGTCACTGGGTTTCATTTTAAAACAGGCTAATTTTTGTTGAGGCTCTGAGATACTTTCCTGCAGGTCGCCCGGAATTGAACTTGCCGAACATGGCAAAAACCTGACACAATTGAAGAGATGACATTAATTTACCCTTTTAGTATATGTACTTTACACTATCTATCTTTATACAGCTGTCAGTCTCTTCCAGGTTACCTCAGAGACAACATGTACTTATGTGCGGAGTGCCTCCAATGCTCTCAGTCGGTTCCAACCCAGTCTAGTTTGATTTCAAGTGAGGGCATCGAAGTACTGGGAGTGCCATGATGGGGAAGCCCACCAGGCCTATCTCTTGTAGTGGTTGGGTGCATCAGCGAACATGTACTTCAATCTGTAGGCTTCAGCCAGGAGGAGACCCACTTCCTCGTTGCCCCAGTGGATTGTGGGAAGGTTCTGCAGTAGCATGAGAAGGCCCTGGAAAGTGAGAGAGACGTTACAAATATGTAGAGCAATTCAGAAATATAAGTAGGCTGACAGACGCTGATGTAGCAGAATTTATACAACATAACCTGCCTTTGTGATAAATGAACATATTGCCACTACCTGCTGTTACTGAAGTCAATATTCAGTAGGCACTTTCTCATTGAGGGCAGGTTGAACAGAAGGGTTAGGTATTTTTCTGAATCGGACTTTAAAGCGTCATTGGTACCTGAAAGTCGACCATAGAGAGGATTTCTTTGCGCCACTCTATGAGGAAAGCAGCACAGACATACAGGTGGAAGTGGGAGAAGCCCTCTGCTTCAGCCTGCAAAAAACAGAGCGACACTGTAGCCTGTTACACAGCTGCACACAAATCAAAAGCAGAAGAAACTCCATCCCAACACTGGAACACAACAGTCAACTGAACACATGCATGTGAAAATATACATCAAATATGTCATATCTACTAATTGAGATAAATTTTATGTACTTTGTAGACTCATCAACTGGGCAGAAGTGACAAAGCAAAGTCAGGCTGCTGTTTTTATTCGACCCAGGCAAGTTGACTATGAAAACATTATTTACAGAAATGGGCCGGCTGAGTTGTTGCAGGAGGTTCAAGCACACAAGGGTTTCACACACTCACACCAGGGAGCCCAGTGCTACCACAATCCTGTGCTGTTGGCTGCTGAGACCAGTGGGGGGTTCGGTGCCTTGCTCAATAACACTTTGGCGATAGCTGATGAGGGACTGGTGGGATATAACTTATTCACTTCCCCCATTCAGATTTTTCCAGTTCGCTTTATAAATGACAGGAATGGTGCGGTGGTGGTTGTTGTGCAGTGACAACACTGTGCTCTACCTGGTAGGTGTCCCAGAGCCGGATAGTGCAGCGAAGTGGTAGCTCCCTCATCAGCAGATTGTTCATCCACCGGAAAGCAAACTGCAGGTACTCAACCTCATACTTCTTGAAATGACCGTGTATGTCCTCTGGGGGAGGGAGACACAGACACAAATTAGCAGCAGACATAACACTTAAAAACACAGGCAACCTAAAACCGAATGTGTCACACAGCACGCTTAATGTTATAGCACTGTAGAGATTGCATGATGTGGTGCAGCGACCAGGACAAATCCCCTTGTCCGGCTTCCCACATGCAGACACGGCTAATTGTGTCTTGTGGGGACGTCCAGCCAAGCCGGAGGCAACGCTGAGCATCGAACCTGTGACCTCAGGGTTGGTAGGCAATGCAATAGACCACTACACTACCCAGGCGCCCCGAATGGATGAATGGATGATATCTGATAGGCGCCCACTTACCATCTATTCTGCTGACCAGCTCTTCCAAAGCTTTCACTTTGTTCTGGATCCCAGGCTGAGCAAAGGTGTAGTTATCCTGAAAGAATATCAAATTCAGGAAATCGACACTTTCACATGAAGAAATGGTTTCTCTGGTCATTTACACGTGTTTTCAGACCTGTATTCCATCCAGCAGCTTGCTCATACACCAGAAGCTGTCAGCCTCGATGTTTCTCTGGGTGTCCAGAGGCAGGGCTGCCACGTCAAAGTTCTCCACATCCTCCTCTGAAAGAACGAATAACATTGAAAAGAGCAGCATTAGTCAGACTCAAGCAGATGTTTCCTTTCGCTCTAGAGACGACGAGCGGTCCAGTCGGATTATTTTTCCCTTCATCCCTTCACTGTGGCTTTGCAGTGTATCTACACAGTCATTTCCTAGCAGGTAACTTACGGACAAACTCAGACAGGAAGACGACAAAGAATGGTGTGACCAGGTCGTTGATCCCCTGGACGTAACCGCTGGCTGGGTGACGGATTGCCCAGATGAACAGGATACGCTCAAACACCTGAAGAGAGACAGCGTCAGGATGCTTGCTCACGGTGCATGGCGGGCTCATTATGTATTGAACGAGGGGGGAAAAGCATTCGGCATACTTTACATTTTTAATCTTAAAAAGGGAACACCGCCATGGGGCCCTATGTCATTCTTGCCTTGATTGGAGTTAATATCTGCATTGTCTGGCATGTGTTTCATTGTTGAGTGTTCCATTATTGAGATAACCGCTACACATTATGCACTGATTGAGCCTCGTCACAGGCTTCCAGCGTATCTGGCAGCATATCTTCAAAACACCACAAAAATCACTTTTCACAACATTTGAGGAAGAGGCCACGCTCAGCGCAGTTCCTTTTAACTGCCAAGATCCTCTATTGTGTTGTCATTCAAAAGCAGACTCTTCCGCAGTGGCTGTACTATATTGTGGCACAGTACAAATGCGGTATTTGTACAAGTATTGTGCCTTTTCTGCAAGCTCAATTCATCTTGGTGAAAACACAGTTTGAGTGCAGCATTTCAATTCAACGCAACTCATTTTGAACTTGATTTTTTTTTTAAAGTGACCACGGTGTTTTATCACAACATCTTCACTTTCATGGGCTTCTAAGGTCAATGCCAGACTCATAGGATCCATATGTTATTGTCCTGAAAGTTTCCCCCTCACCTCTTGTACTGCGGGCTGCTGGAACAAGGGGATCAGAGGGTTGGTCCTCGGGATGTCAATGTGGATCTGACGAGGAGAAGGGAGAAGTTATTCACAATTCAATAACCCAGATTTTATGTGTTGCTCCTTGATTGTTTCACTATGAATCACACCTATTTTTCTAGTTAGTTAAAGGTTTATTTCAGTTTCTTAACTGAAGTACTACCTGTCTGTATGTGTCTCTGTAGTTCTCGTCTGTTCTGGAGTGGTAATACTGCTCTATGAAGCCAAAGTACTCCTCTCTCTTCCTCTTCAGCACCAGCTCTCTGCGCTCCATGTTAGCCGGCAGGTAGCCCTGCCAGGGACGGGGAGAGGACAGGCGATAAGAGAAAACACAGAAGGTGCCGGTGAGAAGAAACCTTTTCTCGTTATGTGAATAGTTTCAGAGAAACGGTGAGCAGGCGAGCCATTTGAGATAAGCGAGAATAGGGAAGATAAGGGGCCCCGTGATGATAAAGCTTTTGTCGTTATGTGAGCATTTTCGTGGGAAATGGAGAAATCGTGAAATCATGAAAGTGGCTGGTGTTTGAAGGCAGACACAGGAAATGTACGTTGCACTATCTGAGGGGTTTTAAGACACTACAGTACATGCCACACATCCAGTCAAAGCATGTGATGTTGTGAAACTGGTGGTCATGGGACTTACAGAGAGAAGTCTCCATGTAATGGGTCGGACCTCTCTTGGTATGCCTGACCAGCTGTGCTTCCGGAGTTCCTCTGCAGAGCACACGATATTATTATCACACTATGTTTTACACAGAGAACACACAGAAGGTAACAATAGAGACAGGGAGATTCACTCAGTTGGTCTCTACTAACAAACTCGGAGCTCCATTAAACTGAACTTCTCACTCTTAATGCATGCGTGTTGCTGCAAACCGCGAGCAGAGTTCTACGCATGCATCTCGTGGCTCAAACGAACCGGAATGAATGTGATTAGACACAGTTATCGGTTGTTGCGATACGGTATCAATTTCCGTTGCAACTTTGATTCGCTGACAAAATTTTTCCATCATGAGTACTAGCAAACGGGCGCGTTCACACATGCACACATACTGTACATAGAATAAATCCCACACATGCAACAGCTGCAGCGTCATGCAATGTATGATGTAAACAGATTTCTCTCGTTTGAAACAACAGTAGTTTGAAACTCCAGTAAGTACGAGTCTGTGTACTCCACGTCTACAGTATGAAAGCGGCCTGCTGGGTAATTAGAATGTTTTCTCCCACCTAGGTCCGTGCTGGGACTGGTCAGCAGTTGTTTGAATTTGTCCAGTCGGCTCTTCTCTCGCACCGTCATGGGCGGCGCTCCCGAGGCGTTCTGGTCTGAGATGCGGGCCACCAGAGGGATGATGGGACGGAACGGGAGAGACTTCTGCTTCTGCAGCGTCGAGCGAACTGTGGAAGCCGGAAATGCAGAGTGAGAATTTATTATAATAATAATAATAATGATGAAATGTATTATCCTGTTTACAGCAGCCGAGATAAGATCATAACCTGATATTTGTAACTGATATTTATTACAGTGACGCCCTGATCCATATTCCCACCTGTTTCTGAGGAAGGGGTGTGTGTGTTCCCCATTCCCACACACAGTCCCTGATTATCAGCAAGCTGAAAATGATTAATGATAAATGATAGCTAGGATATGCTAATAGCTATGATAGAGTCACATCTTATCCTCGTTTGTGTGTATGCTTTGTTTCCAAAAGATTCTGAATATTCTGCTTCCTCACGTATACAAAGATATTATCATATGATGCATATAAACAGCTTATCCAGATCGGGATCAGCATATGAGGTAGTATCCAGACTATTGTGTGCATGTTAATGCAACTCACTGAGAGGCTTCCCAGAGCCCTGCCTCTGGATCAATGGAAAAAATTGGTTATAAGTGCACTTGGTTATTAATCCACATTATTTGTGCAGTGCTATTAGCGATACATTTACAGGACTGTGAAACGTCAAGCAGGATCTATGGCCACAAGGCAGTGAAACATCAAGCAGGATCTATGGCCACGAGGCCTGATACTATTCCACTAAACCTAACTAGCAGTTAATGCAGAGTCAAACTGGTGCAGCATTTCACCCACATACCCGAGGATGTGTTGAGGTGGGCCTCACAACTGGACTTGACCAGCCTGCCGTTGATCTGCTCACACTCCGTCTCCTCATGCAGCACCTCCTGGAGGTCATGGCCTTCTGGCCTGGGAGGTGCCAGTCTCTCTGGCATCCGCCTTTCTGTGCCGCCAGCCTGATGCTGCTGCAACTGCTGCTGCTGAGAGGACTGCAGGAACAGCACAAGGGAAAAGTGTCGTTTAGTATCTGGCCTTTCACTTCAGAGTGATTCAATCCTTTCTTCTTGATTGTTTAATGCACTGTGTAAAAACCCAATCATGATGGTATGGTAGCCACCTGGTGGTGTGTGGACGAGGAGTGCAGGCCTGAAGGGAGTGATGAAGGGTGGACGGGGGCCCCAGGGAAGTCTTCATCTTCCTCATCGTCGATGTCCCAGGCGTCGTTGGTGCTGCGGGCAAACTCATGGAAACTAGAGGGCTTCTTAGACCTGAGGTTGTTCAACTTAGGCTTTGGAGTGTCTTTGGGAAACCTGCAGATGGAGGGAGGGAGATGGACAGGGAGAGAAAGTGGAAGAGAAAGAGAATAAAACAATTTCATTCATGTGTCAGTATTGGGAGTTCAGGTTTAAAGAGATTATTAAGGCCTCCTGGATTCTCAGACAAGACGGGATGAAAGGGACTGTCACACTATGCCCCCAAAAGAAACAAGTACACAAACTGAAAATGTAGGGGGGGGGGGCAAGGCAGTAAAAGGCAGCACAGAAGCATCTCTCAAAGAGATTCAACAATGCCATCGTCAACACTGCATGACTGACACTGGCTCCATTGCAATCCACACATATTCAAGTCCTCAAAGCAAAGACAATGACAGCAGCACAATAAATCAACTAGACAATATGAATGAAAGAAAGAAAGCGGATCCACGTGGATATGACATGACTCATGCAGACCGATTCTGTTGAGCACTTACGTGCGTCGCAATCGTGGGTCGAGGGGTGGATGCTGTGCTCCATAAACTGGCTGCATACTGTAGAAGATGATATATGATAGGCTGTCATCTCTGCGTGGATCAATGTAGTTTCCAAATTTTTGACCTGGCCAGCGCTGTTCAACACAGCTTGATTTTTCAGTTAAACATGCTCATCCTTTTCTATTCAAAAAGGAAACCGGGCAGCCCCCCTTCCTCCTCTATTATTTAACTTTATTTGAACAGATGGGAAAGAGAGAGCAGTGGGTATTTTGATTCATCAAGGGCATGGTGTACTTTTGCTTCATATTTTGCCTAAAATTTTAAGACGGGTGGATGCGATTTGGTAAAAATCAATCTCCTGGAGATAACAATGAGGGACCACAGCACAGAAAACGCCACGGCTGGAAATCAAACTGTGGCCAACCCATGGGGTGGGAGATCCGGCTGGCGTACAGCCTGTGCCACATGGACGTGCCCAGTATTATTCTGGATTACAAAAAAAACAAACTCATGCAAATTAGGCTCCACATTCAGCCTTTCTTCAACGGACGCCTTCATTTTTAGCTCATTTCCTGCCTCTTATGAAATATAATTTCTCCCTTTCTTTCATTAGTGTGTGTTGAACTGAAGTGCTGAACAGCTTGTGCGGCTGTGGCATTCTTCTCCGCCACCCTGTAGAGCGTATCCTGTTCAGTGGATGCGAGCATCTTAATGCTCCACCCGATGCTCTGATGACCCAAAGCAGACATAGTCTGCACTGACACTCAGACTGCATTGTCAACAATAGGTTCCTCATCACTTTCCCTTCATAGAAATTCAAGGACACAGGCCTCCTCCAGTGACCTCAAGCATCTCTGAAAACGGTCTATCTGAATAAGGGATGGATAGTTATCTCCAAAAGTCAAAATCTGTGCCTGTTTCAATGGGCACCGTGTCACATTCTGCCTGGTAAACTTGCTTGTAATTTCCTCGTAAAACTCGCTCGAATTTCTTTCTGTCTGTGGAAGGAGGCTTTTAGGGAAACGTTAAACAGATTGAATGCAGCCTGGGGTTTTCTTTAAAAAGTGCTTTCCTTGATAAGATTGAACCAAGGGGATTTTCTAATAAAGCTTTTAATTCACCAAGGCGGTGGGCCAACACTAACATTACCAGTTATCCAAAACACTGTGTCACTGTGACAGAAATGAGACTAAGCCCGTCTTTCTTACACTCACTGTGTAGCTTTTGTGTGAGTATCAGAGCTAAAAATCTTCTGTGGAATTTGTCAAACTGTGGCCTGTCTTGAAGGGCCCTGAGGCCAAACGAGGTCTACCACATTCAGATCATTTGCATGAATAAACTGACAGTAGCCCTGGCGGCTCAGAACTGGGTCTGTTCATTATCTGGCCCTGCCAGCGTCCTTTGTTTACCAGCCTCAGCTCTTGTTTTATCAGGAGCAGCTCAAGGACAGGCAGTTGGACTGGCTGGTTGCTTTCCTGTTCAAACATATGTGTGTGTTTGGGTTTCCAGTCTTCCACCCAGCACAGTCTGAGGTGTGTGTGTGTGTGTGTGTGTGTGTGTGTGTGTGTTTCAAAGACAGACAACACCCACTCCTTAGAGATCCACTCTTCTCAGATTACCCCAAACAGACCGGCCCCACTCCACCCACCCTCTCTGCCATGCAGTTGTACAGAGCCTGGGCAGGAAGACACCCACAGAGTCTCGACAGTCTCTCTCACACATAAACACCTGCAGGCTAATACACACACACACACACACACACACACACACACACACACACACACACACACACACACACTCAGGTACAAACAGATACATTACAGTATTTGAAAGAATCTAAAGACATCAATTAGTAAAACACTAAGACAAATATTAAAAATATGTTTTACATATGGAGTTGTTGGCCCTTTGCGTTAACGAGCAGGAGAAACTAATAAAGAGGCCGGTGAGTGTACAGCAGAATGTGAACTGGTGAATGTGTTAACAGGTT
>CABFOS010119702.1:0-12757 GCA_900660315.1 Diretmoides pauciradiatus
GCGTGTGGAAGTATTTTGTGTTTTACACAGTAGATGGCAAAGTAATTAACGATATCGTTGTTTGGCGGTGGCACAGATGAGTGGAGCGCCGTCAGGTGCACAGCTCCGTCTGACTGCTTACTTCTCGGCAAACTCTGCAGGCTCCATTAGGTCATAAAATGCCGTCACCGATAAGTTAGCAAGATTTAAATGCAAGATTTATATGCAAGGATATGCGAACCACTTGTATTGTGTCGGGATTTCAGGATCTCATGATGGAAGTGGAGCCGCGAAATAAAATAGTGCGTCACCATCTCAGCCGCATAGAACAACTGACACCACACGGGAAAACAGTTAATAAAATAACGAAAATAATGTCATTCATTACACACACACACACATTACACGGGACCGCGACCAGCAAAACCATTGATTCCTATGGTCGGTGCGCCTGGCGTGCGTTTTCCCTTTGCGCCACAGGTCGCACTTTTCTAGTGGTTTTTAGATGCGGTTAAATGTTACTGTGTCTACAGTCTATTTCTTGACCTATCAGAATGGAGTCCATTCTGATAGGTCAAGAAATAGCCTATTGAGTGTTGAGTGAGTAGTGTTGGTGCACTAGGAAGTGTGGGTTTATTTTTTGACACAGAGAGGATACTATTCAACAGCTTGGAAATATAAATCACAGATTTTTTTTTGGCGTACCCCCGACGTAACTGCGAGTACCCCTGGGGGTACGTGTACCCCACTTTGGGAATAGAGGCTCTAGGATGAAGCCCATATATCCAACACCGACATGAACTGACTGGCGAGTGGCGATGTCCAAAAGACACAGAGTAATAATAGAAAAAGACGCCGCATCCAATTTTGTACCCACACTTGTTTCCAACGCGCTTTGGCTTCGGTTTTTGCCTTTGAGTCTCTCCAACTACCAATCAATTCGCTGTTCGTCGTCTTCCATGCCAACGCCGCTCAGCCAGAATGCCTCAGGTGAATAACGTCTAATTTACTGCCGACTCCAGCGTTCAAATACAAGTCTCGTGAAAGTTGCCTGCTGAAACATCAGATCTGTGGCACGCATGAGGAAAGTGTGGGTGTAGCCTCGCCCCCTCTTCCTCTTCCTCTGTTCTTTCCAAATGTTTCTGTGCTGATCTGAAAAGAAGCTTTTCCTCATCCTAAGACGGGGCAACGCTGAGATCCGAGCTCTGGAAGGAACGCTGGAGGCGGAGGCGTGCAGCTACAACGGATCGTAATGCATTATAATTACGCATGAGCCGTTATTTGAGAACATACAGTATGACGCTTAAAGTAGGCATGCACATTGTTGGTTAAAATAAAGCAATGCATCGCCATGGAAACGAGGCGTCAAGGAAGCGCTGTTTTCACCTCCTGTCGTGGGAAATAACAGACACAGGGATCAATTTCTTTTCATGTAGAGAAAAGCCGAGCTGGGCAGAGAAAAAAAAACACCCACATGGAAGAGAGGATTTAAGTCAAGTTGGCACCTGCAGCGGGAGCCGGCGTAGACGTCCCCTTTTCATGCATTCATCTTGCATCTATCCCGCACTGATACTGAAGACAGCCATGCATGTTACACAGGAACACCACATTAAAACCACCCAGCTCCTTAGCAGATCATCCTCAGCATCCTGTTTAACTTTGTGTATTTTTGTGGCAGGGAATTTGCTCTCTCCGTTTACAAGCTGACCCCGAGCCAAGGTGTAATCATTGAAACCAGCTCTTTAATTCAACGAGGCCTTATTTAATATTTACTGTGGTAGGTGTTGGGAAGATGTTTCCGGCCCTGTTCAGTCTTGGACAGAGTTGGATCGTTCATCGCGGCTTTCTCTTTCCACAGGAAGACTCAGTCACAGACACAAGGCCAATTACAGCTTGATAGAAAACCATGCGGCGTTCTTGATCCCTTAAGCTACAGTTACTGTAAGCCTTCATCTCCAGAGCTGCACAGTTTTGTGATGGCTTAAGCTTTGGGTTTTCTGCACAAGACGGGGCGGCCGCGGTTTAGCTCATTTGCTCGGCGCCAATTTTGAGGTAAAAAGGGAAACAGAGGTGTTATGTACAAGGTGGTAGTTATTATAGGAATCCCCCCCCATGCATTTAAGCAGCATCTGTTTAGTTTTGCGGACCAATCCTTCTTGAATATTACACTGAAGAGCCACATTATAATGCTGTAACACAGTCATTCCTTCTAAGGTTTGACAGCCGAAAAGAGAGCAGAACTTTTGTTATTTCCTTTTGGGGAATGGAGCCGATGTAGAGCAGCGGTTCAGCGAGTGTGGAGTAAAAAGCGGGACTTCTTTAATGGCTGCATCAGTAAATCCACTCCTTTGTTGCAGCGACATGTCGGGACAGAGTGAAGTCAGCACCAGAGGACCACCCAGCTTCTCGCTCTGCAAGTGTTTTGTCTTACTTAAAATACAGATACCATCAAATTCCTCCTATTTTCTCAAGCTTGCTGAATTAAACTCGGTCTCCATCTCTAAGAGAAACTGCGTGGAAAAACAAGTGACACGTAATGGTGTAGTGACTAGTTGGTTGAGAGGGTTGTTAGAAAACATTAATGTGGTTCTATAGCATTCAGGAAAGATAGATGTCTGAAGTATGTGTGTGCCATGCATTTACAACTTCTATGTGATTCAGAAATGATGAGTATGAGTGAAGGACTCTGAGGACTGAAATCAATACCATTTTACTTTTATATTCTTAGTCTGCACACTGAGTTATCTTATCTCATCTGTACTGCGGAGCCATTTGTTTAGTACCCGGAGCCCTATAGCCTGCAGACTGTTGGCAGGAGGAATGTTGACGCCTGTTTTGATGCAAAGTGATGCGATGTGATGAAAGGTGTGAGTGTTGATGAACGTTAAGATGTTGATGTGGGACCTGCTTCAGGAGAGCGTGGCTCACCTGGGCAGATGCCATGGTGCGTCAGATTAGGGGTTTTCTTGTCGGAGGCGGAGCTGCTGTGGTGGCAGAAATAATCTCCTCAGCTGATTTAAACCGTAGTGGGCGGAGCCAAAGAACCACAGTTTTTCATATCACAAGTTAGCTAACTGGCAAACTTGAACGGTGAAGAAGAAATTGGTAAAAAAAAGACTAAAAATATGAATGACAATGACTTCTTTTTCTATTCTTTCATGACCATGGTACAGTATTCATGATCTTAGAAGGTCAGCATGCTAACTGTCTAGTTATAGGCTAGTTACAGGCTAGTTATAGGCTAGTTATAGGCTAGTTATAGACTAGTTATAGACTAGTTATAGGCTAGTTATAGGCTAGTTATAGGCTAGTTACAGGCTAGTTATAGGCTAGTTATAGGCTAGTTATAGGCTAGTTATAGGCTAGTTATAGGCTAGTTATAGGCTAGTTATAGGCTAGTTATAGGCTAGTTATAGGCTAGTTACAGGCTAGTTACAGGCTAGTTATAGGCTAGTTATAGGCTAGTTATAGGCTAGTTATAGGCTAGTTATAGGCTAGTTATAGGCTAGTTATAGGCTAGTTATAGGCTAGTATGGCGAGTTTGAAACTGGAAGGTCAGCTAGGCTAACTAACTAACCCAGATAACTTGATAACTCGGTTAGCAGCAGAGCGCTAGGCTTCATAATATTAGCCCACTCCTCTCTTACCTCTTGCTTAGCTAGGAAAATTTGGTTCTTTGGCTCCACCCACTGAGATATAACTCAACCAATGAGATTATTTCTGCCTCCAGCAAATACTTGTAGAACTAAAACTCCAATCTATGCCTGGTGGGAGAGAATGACATGTAGGGGCGGAGAGAAGAATGACGCTTTGATTACCATTTGGCATCCATCAGTTTAACGGTGCTGATTAAAGCCTCAGATTCTCAGGGTTTTCTGGGCTCTGTTAAGCCTCCATTTAAGACTTAAGTTTATTAGGCTCTGGAACAACAACCTGCCTGAGGACATTAGTCTGACAGTCAGCATCATCTTTTAAATCATTTCTTTAAAAAAATATCTTTATAGAATAGGCCTAGAAAACAATAGAACAAATATTCTTCCTGTGTCAAAAAAAAGTGTATAAATTCTGGCCCAGGCAACAATAGTAAGTGAAATATACAATGCCTTTATGTTTGCAGAGCAGAGAGATAAAAAAAAACTTTTAAAAAACACCACCTACACATTTCACCTTAAGTCTTAAGTCCCAGTTGTTCCTGGACCTTGTTTTGTTTTTGGAGTATTACAGTATCTAGTTTTCTCTTCAGTTCCTCCCTATCCACGAAAGAATCATGATTGCTCCAAGTTCACCTTCTTTTTTATAGATTTTAATACAATTCATAACTTTTATCCAGTTACTTTTACCATTGTTTTACCATCTGTTCCTATCTTTTTTTTTTTTTACTTGCTTCAATTTTATGAGTACGATACTTCAATTCTTAAACCACTTAAACATCTTTTTAAAGTGCTACGCAAATACATTTTTTATTATTCCACTCAAAGCCAAAGTGGTTTTCACTCATCCACATCATTTACAAGCCCAGAAAACATTGTCTGTCCCTTTCTCCAATTCCATTCAGATATTTTCGCCACGCTGTTTGATGTTCGCCCGCTTTCGCCGCGTAATCCCACCAAAGTTCTCTCATTCATGCTAATCCTAAACAAAGCAAAAGAAGTGCTTTTATAGTCTTAAAGGTTCTTTCCTCTTAATACCCCCATGTGATCCGTCTCTTTATCTGTCCTCCTCACCTGCCTCACACTAAAGTCCTCACCTGGGAAGGCTTGTTCTCCTGTCTCCTGCTGCAGATGGATATCTCAGCGTGGACAGATTTAAGGTGCCAGCCAAGCGCTAACCCTCCGATGCATCAGATAAAGAGGCGTTCTTCATTGTTCCTCTAATCTCGTCGGGTGACCGGGCTGCATGTAGTTTAACGGGTATCTGGGCCTGTGGGTGGGTGGCACTGTGTGTTTTATCTGAAAGGAAGAGAGATGAAACTTTGAGAGTTAAAGAGGAGAGAGACCTGGAAAGAAAGATGGAAGACAGAAAGAGAGGAGAGGGGAAAGGAGTTTTTGAGAATAGATGTTTCCAGCATCTATCCTGAACTAGGATGGGAGTCATTTCTTTCTTGAGCTTCCTACAGCAGAACCGAAGTAGTGACCTCCAGCATCTCGATGTGATTAACAACGAGGCGATGGGGCCCGTGGACAGACATGTGTCATCTTTAAACTTCCTAAAACTCACTTTCTTTTATTTCTTCTGTTTCTTGTCTTGCTGTTATTGTGTAATTGTATATGTGCTGTTATAATTCTTACTTTGCTTTCATTGATTTTGCAGTTGATTTGATGCTTCGTTCTGAAACGCCTTATGCCTGTGTGTTGAAGTGCCCCATGAATAGAGATTATTATAGCTCATATACAGTAATTCTAATTATTTCCCAGACTGTTTCCTTTACTGTTACTGTTGAGTGCAATACTTGACTTTTCCAAGCACTTCCTGTTGGGAATGGAGCAAAAGTGCCGCAATGCAGTAACAAGTAGGACTTCTACAACGGCGAGATCTCTACCTTTCAGTATATAGGTGACATACACTAGGTACTCCTACTCCTGCTCCTCCAAACAGCCAATCACGTGGCTGCAACTCAATATCTAAAGCTTGCATGGATGAAGTGGTTTAATCCAGTGGTTCTCAACCAGTGGTCCGGGGACCAGCAGTGGTCCTTGAGGGGGTTCCAGGTGGTCCCCAGCTAAATGATGGATAGTTGGGAACCAAATGGACCCTTATAGGTCTGTAACAATAATTTAACTCTTGAGTGTACAAATGAAACCAAACTTATTGTTAAACATCTGTATTACTTAATTTACCAGAAGTTTACACAATTAGAGAATGTAGAAGAATTGTTATTTTGATCAAAGTTATCTCTCTACCACATCCATACAGCATTGGAATTCTGGACAACATCTTATCCAACAATAACAAAATGTTCTAAGTTTTGGGATCTGAGAAGCGAAATCTCATCAAATGGTCCGTGGCTCTAATGTGACTAAATAATGGTCCTTGATATGAAAAAGGTTGATAACCACTGGTCTAGTACCTTGCTGACGTTGAGCTTTACAGAGACCATGTTTTCAAATCCTATTAAGATTTTAAAAAACAACTTGCTTTTACCTTTCCCATTTTCCTTCATCCACACCTTCCTTTCCCGACTGGAGTGGATCTAAAGGTGAAACCAACAAGGAATTGTAGCTTTTACCTGGAGTTAGGTGGTCAGTCTATTTCAAGGAAGGAGCAGGTGTTCCTCTTTATATATGTTGCTAGGAATAGGTAGAAATACTGAGCATGTTTGGTATAGAAACATTTTTTCATGCATATTTAATTTCCATAATGCTATCAGTAGTTCAGTAGTACAGTAGTTCTGAAAGCAAAATCATGTTGTTTGAATTCACATGGACATAAATTATGATTGGATGATCGTTGAAAGAATCTGAGGCACTCAAGAAGGTGATATGTTAAAAAGCCTTTATTATTACTTGGCTATTATATCATGATGATTAAAAAAACAACGCCTACGTTTTTCAGAGGCCGAAACGCATGGGCGTTGTTTTTTTAATTCGTGAGGGCCCCAGATTCTTTCAACTATGCTGTAGTATGATCCTTTAACTGAAGAGCACCAGAAGGACACTTTTCTACACCCGAGCAGCACTCCATGCAAACCTTTTTCTCAAATATGATTGGATCACTCCAGTTGCCAAGCATATCCCTATGTATTTAAAAATACACAGGATATAATGCAACAATCCCCTGTGCCACACTCCAGGGAGAACCCTCATAGAAGTCCAATTCATACGTAAAGAATCATGTCCCACCCTACCGATAGATGACGTCAGGCTTATATATGGCCCATGGCACCATTCACTAACCCTTTTACTTTAGAAGTTGCAGGGTTGAGTGTGCGAGAGCAGGCATGTCAATGGGGTTATGAACCGATGTTTCATTTAGTTGGGCCCACAACACCTTAATGAGGCTAGTGAGGTTCAGCAGTGTATTCCAGTGTCCTGGAACCACCCCTCACCAAGTGTCAGACTCAACCCAACTTTACTCCTGCTATCTAATATAAATAATATAATAACCTTTATTTGTATAGCACCTTTCATACACAACATGCAGCTCAAAGTACTTCACATCAATAAAAGGCAGATAAAAAGAAAACAGAAGTTCATATAAAGAACACAACAGATATTCCCACTTTTAAATGCACATTTGTGAGTGGACCCCCCTGTCCTTACAACTGCTTGGTGTTGAATAGTCACTCTCACACTGGTGATACTAACCAGTACTCTAAATGGTGGCTGAGATAAGTATAGGTACACACTCGGCACTTACTTTAAGCTTATCTTTCTGTAACAATCCAATTTTCCATGTTACAATACTTAGTTTTAACAGTCCAATTTTCCCAGGTATTCTTGACTGTAACGATCCAATTTTCCCAATTGCCGTTAAGTCTCAAATAGTATTAATTCATGGATTCATGAATTAATTCCCCTCTCTCTCAGGAATTAACCACCCGTCATCGAATACTATTTTTCAGTACTGTTTCCTTAAGTCCAGCCAGTGTGCTCTCACCTGGTTCTTATTTCGGGATTGTGTATTGCCCTTCACCGAGACCTCAGTCTCTTTCTGGCAGCTTCATCTCACTCGATCTAGTTATTTAAAACACTCTTGTCGAGGATGTTTTTCCATAACGATCCAATTTTACCAGTTACATTGCTTAACTAATTCCAGCGTACCTAATATCTTACTAATACCTCCCTACCATCTATCTATCATTAATCTAACATCAATATTACAATACAACCTGCCTGTCAGAATAGAGTAGTGTGTGTATGTTCATGTGCTGATGTGCATGCTCGAATCTGCACTTAAGTAATCGTGGCTTTTGTAGATTGACAAGAATGGTTGGTAAATGGTTGGAAATTTCTTCGTTACAGCAGCCAAGAAATTGAATAACACAACTAAGAATTTTTTTATTTTATTTACCACTACACCAGTGGTGCTGTTGAATTAATAAATGAGTCTGAAAGTATTATTTTATATACTACAACATATTTTATGTTGTAGACCCTCTGCCGGCCATTTGTGTCTCTGTAGAATCTTCAGAGTAATATTTGTAAAGTGATGTGGCATAATTCAGTCCTAATGTCCTGGTACATTCAGTTTACATCATATTGAACACTGTCCAGATGCTTCATACTGTAAGCAGTCAAACATGTTTCTTCAAAGTTGCCAATACATTGGAGATCATTCACTTTTAGTTTGAGTACCCTATCAACCTCTGCTAGGATAACGATAATCATGATGACCTAAATAGGATGCCATCAAATTGTTTAATTCAGTTTAATCTATAAGAGGGGCTTTAGTGTCTGACATCAGTGGGACTGTAATGATGCAATTCTTTAGAGTGGACTGTAACAGAGTCACAAGGCTCATGCTAAGCCTGTGGGTACCGATATACCAAGCATCAATTGGTGCCACACACTTACCTGCACTGGAATAGTGTTGCTTTAATGAGAGGGCTTTCATTGCTCTTAAATTTGGTCAGTCTCTTTGAGTGTGAAGATGGATGTGACATGTGCGTAATGTGCTTTTGAGCTGTTGTAGTGTTGCTGTTGTAGTGTTTGAGGCAGACTTAAGGAGTGTGGGAAACATTGATTTTGATGCAGTGTTTCCCCTGTATCAATGGGGTGCAGGGGTTTATTTCTGTTAGTTAACCATAATAAATATTCTAGTTTTTAGTTTTTGAGGAAACATGGACTCAGCTAGAATTTTTAAAATTCACATTTTGGTTCTGCACTCCTGCTGATTGCTTACAGAGAAAATGCAGTGCGGTGTTCTACTAAATAAGAGACACTAGCAGAGAGACAGTGAATGATGATGTGAAACAAAACCTCAACTTCGTTTGGTGCAAGCCCTGAGTTGTGTACTGATGCAACACTGTAGTAAGAGGTGAGAGACCTGCAGTACCATAGTTCCTCAGAGCAAACAGTGGGCCAATTCACAATTATCTATGATGAAATCAGATAGGTGTTTATGAGATCTTTTTTTAAATAATTGTATTAAAAAACATAAGATTTGTGTTTTTTCTTTGCCTTTGATGGAAGGGGTGTTGCATAATACTTGCAGAGGCTTGCCTAGGTTTGAAATATAAGATTAACTGCACAAACTTCACTTATGCTTCAACATGTAATTAGGATAGCAAGTAGGTGACAGTTTTGTGGCAATGTTTATCGCTCCCACACCCATGGAAACCTGAGAACTCTCTTGACACATTCATTATGAACGTTTGTAACCAGATATTGACTGGACAGACGAACCAGTAAATGGTTTCATGATCCCGTAGCATCACATGATACCAACACTATTCTCTCAATTTTGGAAATGCCGATTATTCTACATGTGTTGGCTCTTTGATGTTGTGTCATGTATTACTCTACAAAGCTGTCTTTTAGTAATTTTGGCTCTAAGCAATAGTGTGCTGGCAACAATGCATATATTCATGGTATGTATGTAACATGCATTCATTGTATGAAATAAGACACTTGATATTTTCATTTTGGGGCTTTACAATGTGTAGAGCAGATCTTCTTTTTTTAATCTCAATCCTTTCAAATCTTGTTTGATAACCACTGAAAAAATATATTTGCCTTTTCTTTTCTCCAGGAGGAAGATTTCACTGGATTTGGGACCACAACAGTTCGTCCACCGCAAATTTCTGGCTGTCCTCTTCAGTCGTCATTACTCAGCCAAGCAAAGCCTCCTCCAGCTCCAGATCTTTCTCCAGGAGCAAAGCCTTTGATTGGAAAAATTGTACCGAGGACCTCTAAACCAGTTTTGATTGGTAAAATTGTACAGAGGGTCCCTCGAGATGAGGCCCAGGGTTCAGAAAAAGACAAACCCAAGATAGCCATTAAACTGTCCGGGGAGCAGATAGCTCCCAGTCCAAGGACCAAACGTCAGCAGGCCTCATGTGCACAGAGCAATACAAGATCAGAGGGCTCTGTCGCGGTGAGAGAAGAAGTGGTGAACTCAACTTTAGCAACTAGCGTGGGCAGCATGCAAAACCAAGCAGCCAATACCTCAGCTGGTGGCACAAAGCAAGATAAGCTAGTGTGCACCCTGACAGTGGTCAAGGGCAGCGAAAAGGCCTCCAGGGTCAAAGAACCAGGTGAGGTGTCAGAGGACTCGGAGGCAGACCAAGCCCAGCCGCAAAGGTTTATGAGAAGCATGAAGGGGTCTCAACACGGTGATACCAAAGGTACCTGTAGCGCATCTCAAGCAGTTGCTCTGTCGGCCAAACCAATTAACAAGCAGCAGAGGAGGAGAATGGTTAAGAGTATGGGTGCTTCCCCTGAGGCTGGAGCTGAGGCCAGGGCTCAGAGCGTACCAGAGGCATCAATGCCCCTAGAGTGCAAGGCTGGAGATTCCTCTAAGAAAAAACTACCACCCAAACGCAGGTCTGTATTTGGGTATAGGAGGAAGCCACCTAAAACCCCCCCAAAACCAGGTCGTCATCGCATCAAGCATGTCTTTTACACCATTGTACCAGAGCTCATTACAGCCATGCCGAAACAAGCCACAGAGGAGCAGCAGTCAAAGGATCAGAATATTGCTCAATCAGACAGTCAACCTAGCTCATCTTCTGAACAGGTCCTGCAGAACTCCAACAACTCCCCTACACCTGTAGTGAGTGCCAGGTCCTCCCGTGTCATCAAGGCCCCCAAGAGGTTCCTGGATGAGGAAATGATATCCTTTCCAAAGGGCCCATTGAAATGGCCGAAGAGTCAAGTTAAAGAAGAGGGCAAACCGAATGTATCATGTCCTGAGTCAAGTTATGATGGTAGCTCAATGCAGTCAGTCGACAAGTCTGTGGTTGGCAGCCCATCTGGTGTAAGGAAGACCTTGTCAAAGCCCAGTCCAGGCTCTAGTCACGTGGAGGTCTACAAGAACCTCAAAATGCTGACCTCCAAACTAGCAGAGAAGAAGAAATGCCAGTCCGATGCTCAGGGTAATTACACAGGTCATGGTCCCAGCTTGATGTCTCCAATCAAGAAGAGGCGGAGGTCCAAGCTAATGATGGAGGAGATGGACTCTCCTGGTGTGGTGAGGAAACTAGCCGTGTTGGTGAACAGCGATGCTGTAGCGTCCTCCCAAATGCCGTCGAGCATGATAAGAGAAGAAGGAGCACACAATACGGAAAATAATAGTAAGGACATCTCCTTTTCACACAATGAGTTTTGTGTCCAATTTAATGTGATTTTGATTGTATTTTTGCCAATGCACGTTGCTGAGTGTTTGTCTACAGCTGTTATCCACGTCTGTGCCAAGTCTCTTAGAAAAAAATATTTTTAATCTTAATGGGACTACCCACTTGAATAAAGGTTAAACAGGAAAAAATAGGGTTTTTGATTGATGGGGCAATGCACAATAATAATAATTAATACTCTCGCTGTGTCAAAATCAAGTTTTTCTAACTTGGTTTCAAACTGCTCTAAACAGCAAATGAGCATTGTAACTAGGCCATCACTGGTTCATCCCCGTATCCAGCAAACTGAGTTTGAGTCTGGAGGAGCAGCAAGTTTGCATCACTACACCTTCATCGGCTTGTTTTGGTTTACACAGAATACTATATATATATAAAGTATCTATTTAATTGCAATTCTGTTAATCAAAATTATAATCTCAATTACAATATCAAGGAAGTTAATCGGCAATTATTATTTTTGTGCAGCCCTAATTTCGTTATAAAATGATCATGATGCATGACAAATTTTATTTGACCAATTTTCATCCATGGCAGTTTTTATTTTTAACATAACATAAAAGGCTTTCCCAGGTTTCAAAACGTATAGAAAGTTACAGTGAAACTTTAAAGTCAAAGTCTTCAATAGCAATTGCACAGAAATGTCTTCTCAAGTCTGGGGGGGGAAAATTGCTTCAGTGGTGTAGTTGACTCTGCCATAGTTAGCCCTACATTTGAGAGACATTTAACTTAAGTTTCACACGTCAGATCAATGTTGTTATTCAGCTAATGTATGTTGTTTGATTCATGTCCTGTGGAGCAGATGGAGGTGAACCCGTCGCTCAGTGCAGTAGAGAAGTGATGGAAGTCAGCGGCCCGAGCCAACGAATCGGCCTCACTGGGGCCAACAAGAGGATGCTCCACCTGCTGAAGAAAGCCAAAGTCCAGCTCATAAAGATTGACCAGCAGAAACAGCTCAAGATGTCACAAGTGAGAATCTTATCAGCTTGAATAAAAGACCATAGTTCTGTATTGTACCAGTCCACACAGAAGTATGGAAAAGCTTTTGATTTTGATTTCCAGGTTTTGAAAGAATGTGAATTGGGGGTTAAGGTCTGGAAAAGCGCTGAAAATCGATCTTTCCCAGTCCTGATAAATATGACTCCACATTGTACATAGTTGCCGTCCCACTATAATTTCACATTTTGTGATGTAAGGTAACACTTTATTAATCCCCGGAGGGGAGGAAGATAAGCCAGCCAGAGATAAGATACAAAATAGTGCCAAAGCAAAGATAAACAGAATACAAAAGGACAGATAGTAAACATATAATATAGCAATTCACAGTACAACATAGTATATAGTATAATATAGTGCCACAATAATAGTATAATAATAGCAGCATAATTGTATAATAGCAGCATAATTGAATAATAGTATAGTATAGTGTGTGTGTGTGTGTGTGTGTGTATGTATATATATATATATATATATATATATATATATATA
>CABFOS010119703.1:0-19247 GCA_900660315.1 Diretmoides pauciradiatus
GACTTGTCAGGATAAGGATATGAAAGCACAATGTTGCAACATTGTGCTTTCATATCCTTATCCTGACAAGTCTGTAGGTGTCCCAGTACTGGGTATGTGTAAGACTGTGCTTATACAGCGTACTGGTCTCACATGTCCTGTACTGTGTGGTGAATAGCCAGTCAGAGCTGTGTTTGTTGTTTCTGTATAGCTTCCTCCATGGCCCGTTCCTCAGCTCACACTGGCGACCTCCTCATAAACTCTTAATGGAAATCATGAAATAAACCAGCGTGAGAGACTGTAACAGATTTGAACACTCTCCCCACCACCTCCGGGGCAGGACTTTCAGGCAACCTACACGGTGATGGTGTATGTTGCAGTGTCTGATGGAAAGAGTGTGGAGTCTGTGGTTAGACCCTGTTCAACAACATCTAGAAGACCCCGCGGGAACTGGAGCAGGTCAGCATGGTAGTAGGCTCTCTGTGGTCAGCTGATTGGAAAATGCCCCTTTTCCATGTCCAGAAAACTGAGGAAAGGGTGGTTCACAGTATTAAATCGTTATTTGGCTCATAATAATACCGTGTGAATAATAGTAATTGTAACAGTACCATTTAGTCCACAGAGAATCACTGGTGAACCATGTTTTATAATTGCATTTTGTGGCTCAAACAAAAAGGCATTTGAGACACTTGCATTTCTAAATTTACTCTAATAAGATTTTAGTTTAGAAAGGAGGCTTTACTTTGGTGAAAGCTTTCTTTTATGCCTAGACACAATTATGTTTGATACATTTTGATCTAAGAGGCTTCTGTCTATTTTTGGAGTCTTTCTAGTTTAGTCTCTAAGGCTTACTGTATATGTTTCAGTCAATATTCCATTATGGACAGCAGGAAAACAAAAAAGAGTGGGTTTTGCTGGACAAAAGCAAAAGTTTGCATTACAAAAGATGATTAGACTGCAAGGCAGGGCCTATTGAAAACAGGAGGCCATTCAAGTACCTTTCCTAGGGCAGTGGCAAAACAAACAGGAGATGTAGCAGCGAAACTAGAGGGCTCTTCATGTCCTATTCAGGCACTCCACCTTCCATATTTACTTTGACATTCACATTCACATTTAAATTCACAATAGGATGTTATCCAAGGAGAAGGATGGAGAAGGAACGCACTGGGTTACCTGTTCTTCAACCTATTCTTGTTCTGAACATTTCCACCTCTCATTGTTAACTCTGAAGCGTTATATTATATCAATCACATTTTATTTGTATAGCCCTTAATCGTTGTTACAGTCTCAGAGGGCTTTTTTATAGGCTTCCACTGTGTTTAGGCATTTCGACTGGAATCAGGTGAACCTCTTGATACTCACATCCAATGATGATCCAAGAAGCCGATGTTATGAAGAAAACTTGATATATTTATTGAGTAATTAAATAATAAAGATTGCAGAGCTAAAGGCATCAAAATAAAGATTGTAATTTGTCATAATGGCTTGTGTGGTGTGTGTTCAAGCACTTGACTCATTTAGGTGCCGTTGCGACTTCAAGCAGCAAACAGAGCTGAGTTATGGGTCTTTCCAACTCAAAAGTCTTTGTCTTTATACGAACACTGCAAAAAACACCTCAGGAATCTGACATGGTGCTGACGATTCTTTCTATCAGCCATGAATTGCATGGAGCTGTGCTATCCACTATGAGCACTACTGTAAGTCCCATGTTCTGAGACTCTGTCTTGTGGTTTTCCACTTTTGGTGCTTCTGCATAATAGGAAGATATTCAGATGTCCACCTTTTCCAGAAGAGGTCTGCAAGGTACTCTCCTTGTGTCCATCTTCTTCGAGCATACAATTCCTCTTTTCTAAACAGACCTGGAGGCAAGATTGGTTTACCTTTGAGCTGAATGAGGTGGTTTGGTGTAAGAGGTTCCAAGTCATTTGGATTATTGGAGACTGAAGTAATTGGGCGATCGTAGAGAATGGCTTCCATCGCACATATTGCTGTCTGCAGGGCTTCATCATCAACGAATAAGCCGTTCCCAGATTCCAACCAAATTTGATCCATTGTCTGACCTTATTTCCGATACTTGTCCTCTTCTAGATACTGTATGAACCACGGAAGGGCACTTATACAGGAGTCCGTATCTTGGGAATGAGCCATTTCGAGATGAATAGCTCTGGCGGTAAGTACAACTGGAGAGAGAAATCCCAGGGCGTCGTGGACGGAGCTGATCATTGAAATAATGCCACTTCTTGTGGTGGGCCGATTCTTCACCACCATGCTGAAGTTCAATGTGTCAAGCTCAACAGTCTATTGAGCACCAAGAGCTCTTTCTGTAGGGAGACTTTCCCTAGTATGACAATTACAAAGCCAATTGGTCAGCTTGAAACCTCCCTTGGAACTCACTTCTCTGAGGTCACTATGGAAGGAGGAGGCAGAGGAAGCATAGGAAGTCAACATCTTCATTGACCACTTTTACCTGGTGGAACATTCCCTCCACATCAGCCATGAGAGCAATTTGACCTTGACGAAACTGAAGGAGCACACCAAGAAGTGTGTCTGTTAAGTCAGGGCTTTGGAGAAGCTCTTGATCCAACGACGTGCCATGGAAAGTTGAGGCACAATCAAACACAACACAGATAGTTTTCTTTCGTTGATGTTAGACGTTGTAGATGTTAGATGTTGTACCACATCTTGCCGTCGTGGCGTTTTATCTGCTCTTGAAGGACCATTTTGGCATATCCTTTATCAACGACATTGTGAAGGAAGCTCTTGTACTCCTCAAAGAAGGTTTCATTTCTTTTGAACTTTTTCAAGAGTTGTAGTGTTCACCGCTCCGCCAACTTGCAATTGTAAGGCATCTTTACGTCTTTCATACGAAAGGGTAGTTTCAAGTGATAGTGGCCCTCTTTTAGTGTGGCAGAGCTGGACACTATCTGAATTAACTGATGATCCTCAACAGACATCTCATTCTTGCCATTCCCATGTTGCTCAGCAAAGTCTTGATTATACTGCCTGATTAGCAGTTCCTCCACTCTTTCAATGGATATACGATTGACACTCATGCAGGCACAACCATATTCATCCATACCAGTGTCATCATGAAGCGGTCCATTGACCACCCATCCAAGGAGAGTTTTTTTAGCTTAGGGTCCATTATCCTCACTGTTAATGACTCTCCAAGGTTTCAAAGCCTTTGGTGAATTCACACCAATCAGTAGCTCATCAACTCAACATCCTTCAAGTTTGGCCACCATCGGATGTTGTCTTCTGTTCTGGAATATTATCTTTTTGTGACAGGGATGGTTTATTTGGTGTGGATATCTGGCAACCCAAGGAAAGAGTCATTCTTAAGAGCAGCCACCTCTAATCCTGTGACCCTGAAACTGGAGACAAGTTGTGACTGTTTTTTACTCTGGCCCATTGTTGTCAGAAGTATTTCCACCCTTTGGCCTTTAGCATTTAGCTTTGTCATTAATTCATTGGTGCAAAATGTACCCGTGCTTCCATCATCAAGAAAGACGTATATATGTGCAATCCTGTTTCCCTTTGAGTTTGAATTTTTTTTTATTATAATAATTTATTTGTTGAATTTTTCCCCATATTCTCCCAATTTACACGACCAATTCCCCCTGCTTAAGCGGTTCCAGCCGCTGCGCCATGCCCTTCTGTTGGTCCGGGGAGGGTGTGGACTAGCACACGCCACCTCCAACATATGTGAAGTCGCCAGCTGCTTCTTTGCACCAGTCAGTGAGGAGTTTTGCCGGGAGGGCGTGACGCTTGTTCAGCGGGGAACTGTAGGAGGCGCTTGTGCGACCAGGACAAATCTGTCCGGCTTCCCCGTCCGCATGCTCAGCCAAGCTGGTAGCAACCCCGAGGATTGAACCAGCAACCTCAGGGTTGGTAGGCAGCGGAATATACCGCTACACTACCCGAGCGGCCCTCCTTTGAGAGTTTTACCCGAACTGGTACAATTAAGAGCACACACTGCTTGTTACCGGCCCCAGTAGAATGCTTATGTCTAAAGAGACCATCGCCACCACTTGTAACTGGTGCCTTCTCTTGAGTGGCACCAGCTGCTGCTTGCCCCCTTTCTTTCCCATTTCTATATTTAACAGACTGGGGTGTTTTTGCAGGCAATGTTGACAGGTCCTGCGCTTCTGACAATTCTTACTCATATAGTATATCCCCTTGTGAGACACCCAAAACACAGGCCTTTGCTTCTGAGAAATTCCACTTTCTCCTTGTTTGGTCTGTGTTCCAACTTTTAACAGAATTTCAAATCATGATCATTGTCACACAAAAATGCAACGTGTTTGAGCTCCAGGGACCTTGGCTCCAGGGATATTTCTGATATAGTGGCTACTGTTGTTGCAAAACTGCTCTTCCTGCTGGATGGTTTTGCCTTTCGCTTGTGTCCCAGAAAAACTGGATCAAGTATTATTCAGGCCTGTTTCTTCACATGATCTCTAAACTTGGCTCTTCTTTGGTGTTGATCTTGGAAGTCACACACAGTTGACCTCCACTTATCACGGAGCTTGAATGGTAACTTCTGCGATGGGCTGGATTCTCCAACTCTTTCATATTGTGCATATCCTGCATGGTATTAAAACAACCTTTCAAAAATAGTGCATAGGAATACAAACCATTCCCATCTTCTGCTCTAGTGACTGGCCAGCTCAGAGCTTTATTCATGTAGGCAGTGGTTATTTTCATTTAATTTCCAAAGAACTGAAGTTGTTTCATTGCTTAATTGTATCCTTTTGCAGGGTGCATGTGAAAACATCTGAGAACAAGTTCTTTTGGTTGACCAGCAGTGTACTGATTCAAATAGTAAAGTAAAGGGTCTTGCATGTTTTCAGTTTTATTTTCAATTCCATGGTGGAAAGCTTTAATGAAGCAGGTCACCATGAAATACTGGTATGTCTTTTGTAGGCAAAAGTGAAAGCTGCTGTTGCTTTATGCTGCTGCCTATGCGCTGGCACCACCTATGGCTGGTAATGATTGTGTTTGTCTCATGCTTCTATGAGCAGCAGAACAATAAAGTGGTCCATGACTTGGTCTCCCTTTGGGTTCCTGTACTCAGTAGTGGAAGAATAATGAGATGTTGGAGGAGGTGGCTGTATTACTGATGGCTTGAATTCCTGGGACGCCTTTTGGTCAGTTCCAATCCAACTGTTGTCATCCAGTGGTGACCATATCTTTACTTGAGCTAGAGAAGACTTTTCACCCTACTCAAGGACCTTTATTCTTGCGAGTGAAGCGGCCAATTCAGCTTCCATTTTAGCCTAGCTTCCTCTACATCCAGTGCATACTTTTTTTGGCAATGTTTCAGCTTTAGCTTTTAAAGCAGCATAATCTGGCAGAAGATGTTCTTGATGTTGCAGATGCATGTGACTTGGTGTTTGACCTATGTGACCTTTGCGAAGTAATAGAAACACTGTCATATGGATGAATGGTCTCGAGTAATTTTGAATCCCTTTTCTTTGCAGCACTTTCTGGTTTCACAGATACAGAGACATTTGACCCGTGATTACTTTGATGTTCATAATCATCATCATCATCATTATTTGCTTTGCTTAGCACACTATGTAACCAAGTGTTCACTTGGCCAAGAAAATCTTTAAAACACAATAGCTTTGGCTTATACCAGCCAGCATGATCAGCCTATTTTTCCTCTTCAGGCAACATGCTCTGAACAGCCACTTGCATCTCCATGAAGTTGGCCAACACATTGTTTAACACCTCAACATGGTAATCCATATCATCCTTATTTTCACTGCTCATCAATACGCAGATTTCATTCTTTGTCAACATGCCCAGCCTCCATCGACGGGTTCCAATCAACTTGTACTGTACAACTTTTGCTCATCAAAAGCAGTATCAGTCAATGTCAGCCATTTAAATTTCCAGTCACAACTCTTTGTTCCAAACATCAATTTCAAAACTCAAAGGAGCATTTCCAGCGGTGCTTCATCTTCACCAAACAATTGCAACGTGGTTTCCACAAATAAGCTTCAAACTATTCACAGGACAACATTATATGAGCAGCTTTGTTCACATATTAACTGGTACACTCACAGTTTTCTTTGTTGGCAGTATTGTTCCAACTCCAAACAGTGTGAATTTCCATCCGTGGCATTTTCTTGAACTTAATGTTTTGGCATTTCGACTGGAACCAGATGAACCGCACATCCAATGATGAAGAGAGAACTCTAGAAAATGGCTCTAACACACTGTTTTCCCATAAGCTCCAATGGTGTTCTGCTCTAAACAGGTGTGGAAGTGTCGCTTCAGTCAGATTGTGTTGTTTTGGACTGTAACTTGCTTGGTGCTGCACCGTAATTTATCAGGACAGCTGCCATGTTTGCCTATACTGGGATCAAGAGACACACAACTAGACAAAGACTTCCCATAGTGTGTGTGTGTGTGTGTGTGTGTGTCTGTGTTTGCGTGCGTGCATATTTGTGCATATGTGTTTCTACGTTTGTACTGTAAGGTGGATGTAATAGATAGAGCAGTGACAGTACTGCCAGTCAGTGTAGCTCTGGTACCAGTGTGTGTGTGAGTCTGTTCACACAGACTGTATGCCACTGTACTGTAGCATAAATGAACACATTCAGCCACTTTACTCTCATTTACCCTGTCAATGGCCTCATTCAGCCCACGCTAGGCCTAGATACAGTAGACAGTCTGGACCTCGTCTCATTTGGTATTGTTCGCCCAGTATTCCCTATTATTAGCGGGCACATTATATATATATATAGAAATTGTCCAAGTTTGTTGTGAAAGATGCGTGTGTCTCTTTCCAGTCAATTTTTGATAGTATCCAGTAGTATCCATCTTTTCTTTCTGAAAATGAATTTCTATTCTACATTCTCAATAGATGACTAGAGGTGCAGATAATACAATGGATGGTCTTGTAGGTGTTAATGATAGAATGAACCTTATTTAGAAAATACTGAAGGCTTGTGTATTCTTCTAGACATCCACCTTCAAATGGCCTTTATTTTCTTTTTTAACATTCACACTAAACTCAATAACTTCTTACCCACAGTTGCACTCAAAATGTGAATGGCAGTGTTTGTTGGGGCTTATCAGTGGTCCACAGCCAGCTTGTGAGCTTCAGTGGAGTTTACATTGGGTTTTCCTGGTGCTTAAGCTAAATCAGAGCTTTTGGCTTCTCCGTGGACTGTTTTCTTAACCCAAATGGGGCTTTGGAGGTGAGGGGCAGAGTTGCATGCTAACGTTTGTTTTCTGGTTTACAACTATTGAGCGTGTGCAAATTCAAGATTAAAGAAATAGTCTAGATTTGAAAATGTACTGCTACATATATGAGCTGATGATGCTGTAAATCTCTCCTAACTTGCTCTCTGATTGCTTTCATGGTGGACCATGGGTAGCATATGTGACCTTATCATCACTGAAGTCCAAAAGTGAAGAATGACAACATGCTTTAGACACACAGTCCAAGCTGTAATATTAATAGCATTTCTGTTAGAGACCATATATTTAATTTCTTTCTATGAATAAACAGTAATGACAGAGAATCGCCTCTCAGTGTATCTACTTTCTTTTTCTGATACTGAAAGGAAACTGCTGCAGAATGGAAGAACAACAATTCATTCATAAATAACATGAATATTGCAATATTAAAAGGCTGGTCTTTTTTATGATTAATAGTTTTTATTGTTTTCATGATAAACAAAACATGCAAATATTTCAATCACAGATGACAATATCAAGTTGACATGAAATATTAAAATTAAAATAACTATAATAAATACAAACACAACTACAGATAAAGAATAATTAAAATAATAATAATTATGATAAAATAATATAAAATAAAATATAACAGTGGCGCACAAAATGCTTTAAAGTTTACAGCATTGTTTGTCAGCTGGTATTCTGTCAATATGTATTCACATATTATGATAGTTTACTGCTCTTTTTATGAGCTGGAAATGCCATTAAGCACTCAATATATAAGAATGGTACTGCCCCCATTTCAAGTGATTCTCCTCCACCTTATCAAGCCTATAATCTTTCTAGGGCAGCCAGCTGACCGAGAGAAAAGTGCCACAGAGATGGTGATTAAAGGCTAGTCTAAGTGATTATGCAGTTCTAGGCCCAGGTCATTTGTTTGGAGGTGTGATTTTCTGCATTAGAAATTATCATAATGTTTCAGATATGCACTTACTCTGCAGTAAAATGTTGCTGCAGCACAGTGGTTGTTGACCAGGAAAGTTGTTTGCCTTAAGCTGGTTTCCATCAGGACTGACTCCTCAACCCTGTGTCTGGTGACCTACTTGCCTTAAGCAGTGTTGTTGACTTGATATATTATAGGCCTCGGCTAATTTTTGTTCTTGACCCCCTTGCCACTTAGGGATGGTGGGATTGAATTAGAAACATCAGCTGAGATAATAATAATAAATAATAATTTATATAGGACCTTTCATACACAACATGCAGCTCAAAGTGCTTTTACATCAATAAAAGGCAGATAAAAAACAGAAAGTTCATATAAAATGCAGATTAAAAAACGGATAGAAGGCAGATAAAAACAGAACAAGAACAATGCATTGCATTAAAAGCAAAGTGCTTTACGGAGTAAAAAAGAAAAGGAATAAAAAGGAATAAAAGATAACAGAACACAACAGATATTCCCACATTTAGATGCACAAATACTTAAGTTGCAGTGTAGAAAATGTGAAAGGTTAACAGGAAAACAAATTAGGAGCTGCACTTAAAGGCAGATTAAGTGAGAATAAACTCATTAAATGCCACGGCTGCCGACATGGCCAAGGGTTTCAGAGGCCCATATGAGCCTTTTCATCCCTCATTACAGTCTGTTTCCATGGAAACCAGCTTCTGGTTTAATGATACCGAGATGACACTGGAGAAGAAGCAAGAAAAACAATTTGCCACATTTGTATTTTACTACCACCTGCTGAGCTATAATTTCTATGCATGTCGTGTTAACCTAAACACGCTGGTTCTCATTGCATCAGACTGTTCTCAACTGTGAAATTTGAATGTGCAAATATGATTCATACCCTACAAATGCTTTGGAACAGGCATATTTGTTATAGCCTACTTTTGTCCACTCCAAACATAGTTCTCTCAGAGAGAAACAGAATATTCTTTGTCTTGCTGATAAGGCTGAGAGTTTGTCGTCTCTCTACCCAGCCCAGCTTGTTTTGCTATGGAATGTCTTTCTCAGCTGGGATACATGATAAGACAAAGTTGAATTCCTTAATGATAACAAAAGGTACTGATTGATTGATTGATTGATTTATTCATTCAATATTTCTTCAAAAAACTACAGATGCCCAGTCCATGGCAAGCAGACATGAGTAATCAAAAACAATAGTGGTAATTATTAAGAAACATACAAATATTTATGCCAGGATTACTGTTTACGGTCATTGAATGAAATCGGGAAACAAACAAAACTACATATATCAAACTCCTGGACTTCATTTCTTTCCAAACTTGAATGAATTATTAACATCATCAATTTACACTTTTAGGGCTTGTGTTTTTCACACAATGTGCAAAGAGCAATGGAATGTAAAAAGATACATAAGAATGAAGCCAAGCAGCTTCTCCTTTAGCTTATATATTCTTGCCCCTCATCTGAAAACAACCATATCATCTGTCATCAGAAAGCTTAGGTCTTCTTCAGCTTGTAGCATGATGTCAGACAAGTACAATATTTGAGACCAAGTAATCATGTGTATGAAGGCATACATGTTTTAGCAGCTTAGTATAGGAAAAGAGAGGAGCATGTTCATTTCATAATCTTTGCTAAGTTCATCCCTCATCTGTCACACTATGTTGACAGCAGGCTCCAGCACTGGGGCATCATGTTCTGATTTGTAGGGAAGGTTACGGTTTCTAGCCTGTTTCCTGTATTGGTGCTGGTCTTTCAGTTTAGTGCCATTATCCAAGGATCTAGGCACACCCTGATTGATTTAATTTTATGAGAGTACCATGAAACCTGAGAATGGGTGAGCGCCACAGGATGGGATTTAGAAAATATTATTCATTGTGGTGTAATACATACGAAGGCCTTCCTTTCCTCTCTTCCCAGTCAGCTCCAGAACAGTGAACCGTGCTGACAGCCCATAAGTGTTTTGGTGTCATTTTGTCCGCCCAAGGACAAGTATGCTGCTCTTGTGATTTCTCAGTGATTTATTGTACAGGGCTGCCAGACTCAGTGAAATCAGGACCAATAACACATTTGAAATAGAATAGTACTACAGAATCCATATGAGTGTCACATGAAGGCCCACAAGTCTAACCTGGGGTCGAAAATGATGAGGAGGGTGTCATGTGACAACCTACTGTACCATAGCAGCTCTACTGATTTGTGACTCTACAGTACAGTGAACAGACATACCCCCCACCCCCCATGATCTATTTCCCCTCTCTGACACAGTTTCTGAGAAAGCGGAAGCCTTGGGTTTCCATTTGTTCCATAAAACCACTAGAGAAAAGACGTTCTCAAGAAGCTCACACGCACAAAAAAACAGTAGGAAGTCCCAACTTTTGGTCCAAAAGATTTTTCTCAAACTAAACTTGCCAGCTTTTGTAATATTAATGAAAATGACAGCAGCTCCAACTGTAGCTTGTCTTGTAAGCGTGTATCTTATTATTTTAGCCTATATTCTGATACAGACAGAACTAGGCTGCAAGGTACTGTATGTATGCCAGCTCTATTTCCAGACATGGTTGTTGGATTCCTCGGATGTTGTTGTGTAATGACTCCATAGAACATGCAGACTAATCCTGCAGGAAGGCGTCACTGGAAAGATGAGTAAGAGACCTGGATTCTAGTGGCTCTACTGGGACATACAGGGCAGACAGCAGTCAAGGACCCAGCTGTGGCTTGAGGGGTGTGGTGGGTGGGGTCATGGTCATAGGAGGCAGGGTCATCGCTGACAGCTCTGGTGCATTGAGCTGGACATCTGATGAAGCTTCCACAGCAGGGGAGGAGTTGAACGATCACATGGACAGCTGCAGGAGGCCTGGAAGACATACTAACCCCCCCATTTACTACCATAAACTATCACCATGGATTGACCTAAAGCCATGAGTCATGCACTAGACCGTAATGCCACAGAATCAGTACCATAGTCAAGGCATCCACGGTTGGTAGTATGTTGCCCCATGCCAGGAGAAGTTGTTTGTACTGCTGAGCTTTTCAGAACAGAAGCAGATTAGAGGTGTTTCGTCCTTTGTGGCACGTTGTTAAAACCCTAGTCTACGTAGATGATATTTCCAGAATGGTGACGAGCAGAGTGAAAGCCTGGTTTGTCAAGAATTTCACCTGTCAGACATGGGGTTGATGTTTATTTTGCATATATAGTGCCATCTATTGGCATAAATGGGACTGTGCATTCTGATCTGCAAACTGAGGGGGTCCCAACACTGCATCGTCTGGTTATTCCAAAAAGCCCATAAACATTTGTTGTTTCACTGCTCAGATCCTTTTAGCCACAGTAACGTAGGGCGAGATGACAGCCGATTCTTTACTGACAGTTGGCGTCATAGCATCGATTCAAACCAGGACAAGTTTAATTTGTCCTAGGAAACAGCAGAGTGGTAATCATCCTTTCATCCTTGGAAATGCTACTTCAACAGATGGCATGGGTTATTCAGGGTAACTCCAGCTCCCTGTAGCCTCCCCTCCCTCAGTAGAGTGTACTCTTAAGAGGAATGGACAGTCCACTATCCTGCATTTCGTCACAGTTCATTTAGACAGGAGAAAACTGAGGAAGGTGCAGACAAGCGCATGGAAACTGTTGGCAGAATATGGGATTCAATTGTATGCCACCTCATGTCCATATATAAAATACATTACCATTTTCAAGGTCAGGGTCTTTCTCATACATTGCGACTACTCTTAATATAGTGTGTTTTCTTGTAAATTGCATGTTACGTAGGGTTGCATGTTTAGTAGGGTTTATATCATTTGGATGTCTACAGTAATCAGGTGTTGTATCCCACATTGATTTTCTCATCATCTTTCACAGAATGGTGTCTTGCCAAGCAGACTTTTATGACTGTTAATCAATTTTAGTTGTTTTTGGCAGAGGCAAACAACAAAAAAAGATATATATAGATAAATACCATACAAAACAAGTGTCACCTTGTAGATAAGTAACATTACATTAACTGTGCTTACTAAAGCTTACCTTTTATTTGTAATTCCAGAGTGGACAAGACATTCTCCAGGGCCAGAAGCATATGGTGAGTTATTCTGTTTTTCCTTTTGTCATTGAACCTGTTCAGTTATGTCAATGTGTTCAGTGTGTTCAGGCTGGCCATCTAGGTTTTATTCGAGAATCACTCCACTGAGCTGAGTGTAACTAAGATGAATGAGCCAGCGAAAAGTAGAGCTGATGGGAAGGAGAGGGGACACTGACAACCAACCCCCACTCCCCCTCGGCTCTGTCCCACTTCACCACCCCAACTATCCTGTCTGCAGTCCCCTCCCGTTGCTACAGTAACCAAGCCAGGCGTACCTCTGCAGTGTTGGCAAGGTTAGAGTGGTGCTGATGCGCAGCCGAGTGCTGCTGTGTGTGGCACGTGGAGCCTGGCTGGGAGCTGAGCCTGCACCGCTGCTGCCACTGTAGATAGGCCACTCTGTTTCCGAAATGTTTAGGTGTGGTGGCATGGATGTTTGACCTTCACCCCCCCCCTCTGTCTGACTGCACCAGGATATACAGTGCCTCGCTGCAGTATCATCGCTCCTTCTCCGTGGAATACAGATACGGACGGATCTTGTTCACCAGGCCTAGTCAGCTTGCCCTGTATTACTTAGCAGTGACTGGGCTTGCATGCAGAGACAGGAGTCTGGCCATTGGACTGCTACTGCATCAGACTAACAGTGCTTTTGCACCTCACACTAGAGAAGAGGAGAGGTGGAGAGACTGAAGGAAAGAAAAATCAAAAGGAGCTGCTAAAAGAGGACAGAAAACAACACAGGAGGTCCAGAGAGGTGTGTGGATGTGAAGAGGAGGAAGAAGGAGAAAGGAAGTGAGTGGATGAGATGAGATGAGATGAGATGAAGAGAGAAGAGACACTTGGTCCTCACAGCCATACTCCTTCAACAGAGTGATATTCGTCTTCACAGCAGAGAAGGATTCAACAAATACTGCTTGATGAATCGTGGAGATACTCTCAGTTTTCATACTCAGCGATACAAATCACTTTCACAACAAGAAAACGTGCGGTGCAAAAATGAGGCAACTGTGAAAGAGGCAAAATCCTTCACAGAAATAGTTGCTTCTAGAAAGGATTCTTCAGTGTATTAAGATGAATGAGAAAAGCAAGATAAGAAGGTAAACTGGACAGGATGGGACTGGGAATTTGAGCTAAATCTTCTAACTGCAAAAGCACAAACCTGCAAAATGCCCTGCTCACCTTTCCGAATTGGAAGGCCAAGAAAATTCTGGTGAGTTTACTTTTAACCTGTGTGAAAGTAATTTTGAATTCTAATCAAACCACTGTGCCATTATCAATAGATAAGAAGTGAAATGACTTGATGCTTCTATTAGACAAACAGGTTGGGCCATGCCATGTTCAAGTGATTAGAGTAATTGACTTACTGTAACTTGCACTTGGCCGAAGCATGAACAAAGTGTACAGTGCTAAAATACCTAATGATTAACTGTATTACTCCATTAGCCTGCAATAGCATTGATACCTTCACCTCACCACAAAGAATTAATGAGCTCTCAGAGCACTTTATCAATGTGTGGAGCAGGGAAACCTAATCATGTCATGAACTGTTCACCGAGGCAAGTGCTAGTGTAAATCTGCATGCCTGAAACTCAAGAGTTTTGCTCACAGGAGCTATAATATAACACACAGCAGTCTGACACCCACTATTATTAGGTTCCTTTCATGGATCTCCCTTCGGATCCCTGAACATTTCTACTGCTTCTGTCAGTTCTGTATAATCCTTTGAATATTACAGTAGTGTTGATTAAATGTTCAACTTTAAAAGTTTCTGTCTGGTCATTGTGGATCACACACAATAACAGATGATCCTCAGGCCTGGTCTCAGCTCTCTCAGAGGGAGGGCTGTAATTGGTTGTAATCCTGTTTTGCAAAGCTTTCCTGATGGGAGGAAATGGGAGTGCGGGTGGATGACGGTGATACTGAGGTGTTGTATAAGAAGCTAGGGTTAGGCTAGAGTGCTCTCTCTCTCTCTCTCTCTCTCTCTCTCAGACACACATATGCACTCTCTATCACACACTCTCGTACTTTTCTATCCCTGGAGCAGGATGGATTAGTGCGGCAGGCTGTCATTGTGTAACTTCCTGTCCATTCATTAAGACTCCACTGACCCTAATGGCCGAGACATGCAGCTCACCATGCAGCTCGCCTGAGAGAATACCTTCATACATTTCAAGACACCCACAAGACATGCCTCTAGAAGGGAAGAATGGTGGCTGTGAGTTCAATATACAAGTGTTATATAGACCTCTGGCCTATAGTGGTGTGGAACCTCTACTGTGATAATGTCATTCATTCATTGTCCTACCAATGGTCATGGAGGGCCGGAGCCTACCCCAGCATAGTCAATCAAAGGGCTAACACAGATACTCACACTACATTCTTTCATACCTAAATAGGCAATTTAGAGTCGCTAATTCACCTGACTTGCATGTCATTGGACACCATGCCACAGTCCGCAAGTGGGATGAGTTTACAACTTTGCATGCAAGACATTGATGTAATCGTTTTCTTCTTGAGTCACTTTCGACACAGCATGCATGTTATTTATGATTAAATATCAAGTATTGGCCTATACAGCAGATAATAGCTTCTCTCCAAGGCAGACAGTTTTATCTTGTCGTAAATTCGTAAAACTGAATGAGCTCACTATTTACAATGTTTGGCAAATAGTACGCTCATTAAGTTTTGCGCGTTTTACGAGTGTGGCGCGATATTTCATGAATGTTTCTCATGCTCTCTAAATTCTAGGCTTTTTTCATGAGGTGTAATTGCAAACATAACATATGTTCCTGTGAGGTGTCATTCTGTATCATCCTCTTTTTTCCTGCACATGCGCACACCACAGCGTTGGTGCACTGTGAAGCCAGGCTTGATGTCACCTTGCTTGTGCATGCTCATCTGTGAATGTCAGCCTGAGTTGTCTGGATGGAAGAGGGGATATAGTGGGAGAGCAAACTGTCAAGCCCAATCAGCCAAGACTGTCTCTGTGACTGAGTCTCCTGCTGTCTGACCAAATATAGCAGCAAAGTGAGAAACTAGCCCCCGGTTCTAACAGACTCAGTAATCCAAATACTAACATGTCAGTCAACATCCAGCACCAGTGCAAAATGTCTTAACGTAAAGCTCAGATGAAAGCAGGCTGTTGAATGTTGGGGCAAGTGCCAGAAAGGTCTGTCAGGACATTTCTCTTCATCTGATTCTTGGAACTTTTGGGGGACAGCGTTGTTCTGCTTCTGCAGGTTTTTTTTGTTCAGTTCCTTGACTTCACATAGTCTATTCAGCTCTTGTGCCTCCGATGGTGATGAGTCATCCAGGATCTCCCTGTGTTTTTGGTTGGGTAGAGTATATCCCTGGTCTTGATTGACAGTTGTTATCCAGTGAATGGTGAGGTAAGCTAGAACAGACGCTGAGGCCAGACCATCCCCTTGCTTTACTTCCTGTTTTGGTGGGAGCTTTAACCCTCCCATGGGATTAGAGATGTAATCCAGTTTTTTTGCACTATGCCGCTGAGGTCTAATCTTCATTGTTGCTGTTGTTGTGGTTATCTAATTGATAAGCTGGATGCACGCTAGCAAAATCAAACTGTGAACTATGAATTTTACTATAGCATAAAATATTACGGTAGTAGCTCTAATATCAGCTCAAAAACATTCTGCGCAGTGATTCTCTATTGTTGAACAGGCACATCTGCATGACTGATAAGGGGCATGTTCCTCGGGAAATCTGGAAGGCCAAAACGTGAAGGATAAGACAAGGTGGAAACCGGGAACTATGGGTGAAGGGGACATGCTTTATTCAAATATACCTGCTGTACATGTATCTGACCTTTTAATGCATACTAAAGATATGGCCAGCTTTCAGGGGTGGTGTGAGCTTGCACATAACCCATCAAGGAGTCTCCTCATGCAACTCAGATCATTATTGTTTATAATTCCTGGCATATAGTCTTTGATTTTACTGCCTTTTGTGAGTACTTTTTTATAGTTATGTAGCATGAAAAAAATTACACTCACATTTTCAAGTACAAACAATTGGCTAAACTCTTGATAAGACCTGCAAATATGACTTCTATATTTTGATCTTATTATCTACATTAAAAGGCCTTTCAGCAGCACAGTTCCCTAGGGAACAAAAAGCCTCTCGAACTTATCTGCTGCTTGAATGCTGTCCAATATTTGCTTTTGTCTGATTGCTATACTGCAGGAAGTTTTAAAGCTGAAGGACAGAAGGACCTCAAAAGCCTTTTCCAAAACAGATGAGGAACACCATCTCATGCGACTTCATGCTAACACTCAGAGAATAAGACACTCAAATGAAGCAGACAGAATAACATTTGGCGCATGCTGATGCAATCAAAATACTGTATAGTATCTCTCAGGAAACAATTTCATCTTGTGAGTGGAAACAGGAGTTTTCAAAATGCAAAGAGTGCCCTTTTGGGGGACAAAATGCAGCCACATAAAACACAACAAACCTACTGAAACATGAGCCTGACACAAGCACTGCTCAGAGAAAGGATTTTGCATTACGATCATCCTCCCATTTACAGTATCTGAGGGTTTCATCTAAGGCTGAGGAAGCTGGGAAATGTGACCCTGAGGAGAACAGAGCAATTTCCAGGGTTTATTTATGTGTTAAAACCCATAGCAAGTTTTCCTCCTATCATTGGCTATTGGGGAACTGGGGGTAGGCACGGGAGCAGGTGTTGCTACTTTATGACCTATTTGGAAAAGTTTAAGTCAGATGGTTCCTAACATCTGAGCTTCTCAATGTCCACATAGTAATGTGGGATGACACAGAGGACGCAAGATCACAGAGCAGCACAGCTGAATCTCGTGTTGTGGTCTGCAGTTCATCTTTATAGAAATTGTAAGCAGCCTTGGGTGCTTGTTTGACTTGTACTCGAGGATTGTTGACAGTGACAATGTTAAGTAATTTAAGTTAAAAAAATAAATTTGGAACATCTGAAACTAGATTTAGTGAACACAAGAAACACTTGCATATTTTGTCAAATCCAGTCAATAAAGTGTCTGCTCCATTACAAGAAGACAGTATGTCCAGTTAATCTTCTGTAATGTTGGAGCACATGGTTGTGGGCAGTCCAATATCTCTTATAATACTCACAGACTGCAAAAATATCAATGTCATGTGTTCCAGTATTGAATCTTCTTTTTCTTCTTCTTTTTCTTCTTTTCTTTTTCCAATTCAAATCACCTTGTTTCAAGAATGTATTTGAATGAAATGACAACATTTTGATACAAGTGTAATGATGCAATTTACTTAAAACTAAGATATTGTCACCTGTTTCTATACAACTGCTGCTACAAATTGCACTGGAAACAAGTACAATTATCTTACCACATTAACAGGTTTCTTTCACTTGTTCAGACTCAATGCTAAGACTAATTGGCTTGTTAAGATGGGCATAGTACACCCCCATCTGTGCCCCTCACTCCTCCCTGACCCAGCACATAATCAACTGCTAATCATCATCAACATGCTAGCATTGCATATGTTATGTAAAAAGCCTTGCCAAGTAAATTCAAAATGTTCCATCCTAAAAACTGATGTATAGTAAAACCAGTCATAATCCCAGTCACAGTGAGGTTCAGGTGTGCTGCAGATGATTCATGGTAGGGATGTAAAGCTGTGCTTCTCTTCAAAAGGGAGGAATCAGTTGTTACTCCTACTTTGCCTTGTAAACAAATTATGGGCTTGGCTAAATATCGTCAACCTTTGTTTGAGAGGTCACTGGAGGTGAGTTTTAGCATGAACACAGCATGAGGACTATCAAACCTCTTACTGCAGGCAAACTCACAATAGAAACATCATCTTTGACAAAAAATATTTCTGTTTCTTTATTAGATGATGAAAGTAATAATGCAAAACGATGGCACATCTTTATGTTAAAACAAACGAATAAACATCTATGTGAGCTTTGTGGAAAGTATTTCATTTTCATTAGTAACAAGTGAAAGAGGAAATACTGTAGGTAACTCTGCACTGAAATAATGGTTATGGATAACTGAGCTGTGCTTTCTGGTTCAAAACAGCAGCCCATGGTGCCTGCTAGATGAGTCTGACACACTGAACACACGTAATGCTTTCTAATATCTTTGTGATTGGAGTCTTAAACCTTTAGCTGCCCTATGGGTCAATTGCTGGTCATATGCAGCCACCCATGTACAGACCATCCAGACTACACTCTGAGCAGCCTTGACTGCTTGACAGGCATCCATATGCAGTATGCTACACATAATACCATGCACTTGAAACAAGAGGATGGCTGTGTTTAGATTTATACATTCTAACATATTGATGGGATTCGAATTCAGATAGCTGCCGCCCTTTTTGACCTAATGTCTCTGCCAGACAATGAGACATGTTGTAATTTTATCTGTACTTGGTTGAGATGTAGCTGATATAGAGGAGGGATAGAGGAAGAGAAGAAGAGAGACAGACAGAAAAGGGATGGGAGATGGGAGAGTTGGGCCCAGGGCTGATCAGGCAGCCGTGACTCCCAGAGGATAAGGGGTGGTGGGGGGAGAGAGTAACGACCACAGGCCATTTCACCAGACTAATGGGATGAGAATCCCTGGCAGTGGGGCAGGTTAGCTGGGATTTACTGTGGGAGTCTAGAGCAGGGAGGGGCCCTGGCATCAATATAACAACAAACCATCTTGCTCTAGATAAAAAATAAACTTATATATTTATCCCAGTTTTATTCATGTTGTCATTACTGTAATTGTTTGTATGTATGCTTGTTTCTACATCATATGTCTTTATCTGAGGCTCTGGTTGAATCACGTCTAAATGCAAATGGTTGTGATTTGATAGGAACCAGTCACATTGATCTCTCTTACAACACCACTCAGTGCTCACCAGATTGGCTCCAGGACATTAGGTAATGTGTCTTTTATATCAATAAGCAGCACATACAAAGCTTTTATGGACAATATCTCAGATTTGTAACTGCAAGCCCCACAACCCCTGGTCTGTCTCAGAAACAGCCATATCTGACG
>CABFOS010119704.1:0-12303 GCA_900660315.1 Diretmoides pauciradiatus
CTGCTGCAGTTCAGCCTGGTGTGCAGCCTCCATGCTCTCCCTCAGCTCCGAGGCAAGTTCTATCCTCAGTTGACTGAGTTCCTCCGTCTGTTTGGCACACAGCTCTGACACCATCCTCTGGTGCTCACGTTCAGTCACCTGCAGAGGAGAGAGGAGAATTGGAAAGGCAGGAAAAGCTGAAAAAACAACAAAATAACTGGAAGTCACATTGAAGTACCATGTCAGAATCTCCACTTCTTTAAGTATGTGTCAATCTACCTGTTTGATTAGGCTGATTTGTCTCTTCTGTTCTTCTTCTATAGTGGCCTTCTGCGCCAATAGCTCTGTCTCCAGGCGGGTGTTCAACTCAGACACCTAGCAATATAGACATAAATATCATTTCTAAGGAAAATCATGGTTTACACCATCATAGCAATGATGGGTTTAAAAACTATGCAGAATACTACTTTCCTAAGTTCTTTTCAAATCCCACCTCTTGTTGATGTTTTGACATTAGGTCTTTCACTTCTTCTTGGTGAGATTTCCTGAGCCTCTCTGTTGCCTCCTCCACAGCCAGGACCTGCCTCTCCAGGACAGCCTTGACCTCCTCCTCCCTCTCTCTCCTCTGCTCCTCCAGGAGATGCCTCAGACCAAGCATCTCTTTCTCCTTCTCCTGCCGCTCCTCCTCCCATTTTTCTCTCACTTCAGCCAACTGGAAAAATCATTTCAAGCATGTTAATCTCTGGACAGTTCGCATTCAATGGATTCACAATGATGTGAGCAAAATAATTAAATGGTTATGAACACCAAATCATCTTTCTCACCTCATCATCCTTGGTCTTCAGTAACTTCTCAAATTGTTCAAGCTCCTCCTCCAGTACTTGCTCAATTCTCTTAATCTGCCCAACCATCTCTTCCTCTTTGCTCCTGTGCTCCTGCCTCTCCCGTAACCCCTGGGTCTGCGCCTCCTCCAGGTTGGTCAGGTTGTGTTTCAGACAGAGGAGCTGAGACTCCAGGTCACTCCTCTCTCTCTCAGTCCTATCCAGACGGTCCTGGCTTTCCTCCAGCGTTCCCTCTAGTCTCTCCAGCTCTTTTTGAATGGTCTCGACCTGTGCGCGAGTGGTGTTGAGCTCTTGTAAGGCGGTATCCAGCTGCATGGTCCTTTGATCCAGGAGGGCTGCTATTGTTTTATGCTTCGTTTTAGTCTCATCTAGCTCCGAAATAACCTGGTCGCAATTGGCCTTGAGGGAAAGAAAGGGGGATTCAGTTTTTAAACATTCTGTGCATTCTTTATTTGTGTCTCTAATTAATTCGCCCCCTGCCCCACCATTCATTCATCCTTTTTATTTAGGTGTAGCACAAAGCGCTAACAGCTGCTGTGTAATAGTAGTTGTTAATCTTATTATAATGGTATTACCTGAAGTGCTTGTAGTGGTTTGCCAAACAGAGCCTGAACCTCAGAGGTGACAGAGTCTCCTGCTTGCTTCATCTCCTGCACTGAGGACACCAGCAACTCCTGTTGTTTTAGACAAGACAGAAGCACAGTCTCCTCCTCCTGCACCTCCTTCAGCTCCCCTAAGAGTTTCTCTGACTCCACAGATGGGAAGGTAGAGGGGAGGAGCAAGGAGGTCTCAATCTCCTCTCCACCCATCATCACCTCCTCTTTGTCTCTCGCTTCCAATAAGGCACAGAGTTTGTTCTTAAGGTTGTCTTGTTCATGGACGTTCAAGTTTATCTCCTCCTCGGCACGCTTCCTCTTTTCCTTTTCATCTTCAAGTTGTTCCTCACAGGTTGTCCTCTTCTCCTTTTCCTCTTGAAGGTCCCAGAGAGCCTCCTTGAGCTCATCTGTTACCTGGGCCCACCTGAAAGCAGAGGAAGATAATCTTATATATACAGAGTATAAACAACAATAAGACTTTACATAGGCGTAACATAAAATAATGAACGAGACAAATGTGAAGAAAAAAAATTGATTTGGTTAATGGCACTGTAATACATTGCTTATTACCGTACTTTATTACATGTATAGTGGACAAAAACAAAATAAAGTCATGATGAAGCTGTAATACAATGCTTGCCTTGAAATGATGCCTTCAAAGGTGCCACAGCCACAAGCAAAAATCAAAAAACAACATACTTAAAGACAAGGACAACTTAACGCTAACCTTCTAACAAGTCAACTAATTAAAGACACATCCCATTTAACAACTTCCTTACCTGCTCCTGGCCTCCTCTAGCTCCTCAGCACTCTTGACAACCTCCTCCCTTAGCACACTCAATTCTCTGTCCTTCACAGCCAGCTCCTCTCTGAGATCCATCTCTTCATAGAGTTGCCCTGAGATCTCATTCATCTCCTCATCACCAGAGGTGGCGTTGTTAAGCCACTGAGATGGAGGGGTGAAGTAATCGGCCGCAGCGATTCCAGGAGATTCTGCTGAGCATTGTGGGATGAAGTAGGTGTGGAGGTTGTCGTCGTCTTCGTGGAGAGAGTGCGTTGTGGACAAGTGGGACTGTTCACCCAACACTTCACTGTTCAGCTCAAAACTGTAAAGATGCAGAAAGAAATTAAAATCGTATTAAGGGATATAACTACATCATGTAAACCTGTTTTAGATATTTGAGGTACATTAAATGCGCACAGCGGAAACATTAGACCCCAACCCAAAGGCAATCTGCATTTTTCTCTGACCTGCAGTTGGCAGAGTTGTCCAGCAGACTGCATTGTTCCAAACTTTCATTGGACAGGGTGGAGTGTGAGTGTGCAGGGGGGACTGAGGACAAGTAGCGCTCCATCAGTATATCTGCACCCCCACATTCTGATTCATTCAGACTGTCTTGACCAGGTCCACCTTGCAGATCAGCCTCGTCCGTACTCCCCCTCTCATCACAACTAAGATTAATTCTTGCCCGGTTCTGCCTATTCTTAGAAGCTTTGAGTTTGGCGTTTTCTTCCTCTCCAAGGTCAAGCCCTTTTTCCATCGCCTCCAAAAGCCGCCTGACTCCCTCCACCTCTTCTCTGTGCTCCTCCTTGAGCCTCCTCATGTCCTCCTCGTGTCTCTCCCTTTCTTCATTGAGTCTCTGGAGACGCAGAGCTGAGTTGGCTACCTCCTCACTTAACCTCCTCTCTGCCTCCTCCTCTTCCTGTAGCTTCCTCCTCAGCTCCTGCACCTCTCTGTTCAGCGTCTCCTTTTCTTCTTTGTACAATTGGATTTCAAGGCACTGACTTTGGGCTTGGCTCAACTGGGTCTGGAGGTCCTGCAGCTGTGCCTCCCTTTCTTTTCGCTCCTCCTCCCTGCCATTCTTCTCCTCCTCCAGTAAAGACAACGCACGTTGATGATTCTGTCTCACGTCTGCTAGTTCGGCACATATGCGTTGGCAGTTCTCCCTCTCTACGTCCAGCTCATATCTCAGTCTGTGTATGAGAGCATCTGTCTCAGTGTCAAGGTCAGTGCTAGAGCCCTCCAGGCTTGATGACCGAGAGCCAGGACCTGCGCTCCCTGGTTCTCCTGATGGCACCTCCATATGGTTGATGCTTGCATCTTGGAAGTCGACGCCAGGCTGAGGGTGCGGCCGCTGTGCATGAGGGACCTCAGCCCCTGACTGATTTTTGATGCGCAGAAACCCTACAGTGGTCTGTGTGAAACAGAGAAGAGTTCAGTTGTTAAAATCATAATTATTCTATATTTTGATGTATGATGTATGCTGAAAGCAATCCTGCTGAGGCAACTATAAGCATGGAGGTGCTGCTTTGCATGCATGTACCTGCTGGAGCTGTTTCTGTAAGGCCTGAATCTGTCCAGCAAGTGACTGTGCCTCGAGTTGGACCTGGTCTCTACTGGCCTGGGCCTCCTGCAGATTGGAACTGAGCCTGGCAATTATCTCATTACGTTTCTCCACAGCCTGTTGTAACTGCTGCAAGGGGAAAGCAAGTTTGGGTCAGATTGTGGACGGATTGTATTGAATAGGGGTGTGACGATATGATCCCCTCATAGAACACTGGGTTCACAACATAGCAGTAATGATATCAAATTAGTAAGCAGAGTAAAGCACAGTGGAATTATGTAGTCACATGCCTGGTGATACATTTGGGAAATAACACACTCAGAGACAAAATAATGAGAGAATGGGGACATTACAAACTGTAGAAAGAGGTATAGAGATGGCGAGACAAAACAATGTACCGTAATGTAAAGACAAAATAAACAAAAAAGCAGGGAAAACTGAGCTGTTTAATCGCCTTGCTAATGTTTTCTATGTATCTGACATAAATAGAAGAGTATAATAATCAGTATCTGCACATAGGCAAGAAGACTGTTACATCTCTAATGGGTTGGAGATGGCACGCATGCACGCACACACACACACACACACACACTATGTGACCAAGCACATCTAGCTAATCCACATAGGGTATTCAGATACTTGTGCGATTAATTAATTTTCAAGGAGGCACACTGTCATATGGAAACCAGTAAAAGTGCCTAATTTCCATTGCGTGAATATAAGAGCATAAAATTCATAAAATGAATCCCACCTGCCTCATGCTTGTCATCTCAAGTCGTACAACAAATTAAAGCCCAAAGATCTACTTAGAAGACTTTTTTTTTGAATAATTACTGAATAATGACATTCTTATTAGTCATTAGTCAAGTTTATTTGTCACATGTAGTAGATATAGCAGGTGTGCTCCATACAGTGAAAATTATTGACAATGTTTTAGTCCGATGCATCAACAACACTATGGAAAGTGACATTTCCGATTGTAGAAAAGGCAATAATTGTATATTCTTTTCTGCAAATGTTTGATCAATGACTGTGCATACCTTGAGCTGCTCTTTGCCAGTGAGTGCAACTAGGTCCTCCTCTCCCATCTCTTCCACAGGGGAAGGGCTTTGGTCCAGTGGGGGCAATCGATCCCTCTGACCTCGGTTCTGCTGGAACTCTGACTTCCTGGGCTTTTGAGGTTTCTAAAAGTGTAATACCTGTTATTTGAATGAGGTCTGACCACTCCCCCTTAATTGAGCACAATTACCAATTCTCAGTGCAAATACCGGTATTACATTCCAGTTCAGTGCTTCCCATACATATGCTCATCTGTGGTGCACCAACACAATATCGACATGGTTGCCACAAAATAAAAAGGTCATTGTATAGTAATTGACCTAAATTTGGAGCCAAAGGGACTCCAAACCTGAGGTACATGCAAAACAGTTTAAACCTAACAGAGAAAGCCCTAAACCCCACCAGTTTAAAACCATTATTATCACAATGGAAATGGAATGCACTGAAATAAAATTTCTAAGCTATGGCAGAATCAAGGCGTTTATACACCCACACCCACACCCACACCCACACCCACGTTAAGGGAAACATGTACTGTAACATAATAATGTATAAATGTTGTAGGTTAACTTCCCCTTTAAACCCAGTAAATACTTTGAGTTAATCCTGGTGAGGTTGCTATGACAACAAGCCAGGCCACTTGTTAGCGCATACAATGAATACACAAAATGAGAAAAACAGGTAAATTATTATTGTGAAATGGACATATCAAATAAACATTATGAAAATGACACTGCTTTCAATTAAAGCAGCAGTCTTGTGGTTCATACAATATCCTACAATGCATTCAAATTTCTCTACCTTTGATGCTATATAATTGCTAATTAGTAGTATGGGGAGCAGTGATGTACCTCATGGTTGGTCTTGCTATTCTGCTTTGCGTTGTTGGCTGATGGAAGGACTGGTTCTAGGTGGCGGTCTTGCGTTGAGCGGTCATTCTGCGGGACATCCTGGCCCTTCCTCTTCTGCGTCTTTTTCGCCGCCCCCGCACTGTCACTTTTCGCCCGCCTCTCTCGGAAGCTAGCAAGCTGCGCAAGAAGGACAGCGAGAGGTAGATGGACACATAGGTCAGGACCACCGAGCACCACCACACTATCAGCATGGTGAGGCTCAGGGGTCAGGGGTGAGAGGGGACTAGTATCCAGGTTTTAACTCCTCAGTTTTAAAAGAAAAAAGTATTAAATGACTAGATAAGCCATAATTACATAAGGGCGTGAAGTTTGGAAGGAGTTATTCAGATCAGTTAAGAGTTAAGGAGCAAAAAAGGACAGTGCCCAAAGAAGCAAGAAGAAATCCCAAACTCCCAAAATAGACTACATCATAACCTGACAGACTAAGTTCAAAATGAGGTGATGACGGTGCTAAATTTTCTCAAATCTCCAGATAGGCTATTTCAAGACCTCAATATAGATTAAGGAACAGACATTGGACAAGCTCAAAGCAGAACAAAAAAAAAATCCGGGAAACATCCTAAACATCCATCCAGTCACTTTGCATTTTTCAGCCTGAGAAAAGTCAAAGATCAGAGATTTTTGGAGCATCCCAATCCCAATAGCCTCTCTGGAATCAGGAACGGAAGAAAACATCTCGGTCGTCATCATGTTGAAGATGTCCACTCAGCATGAACAGCAACAATCCCAATCAAACCAAAGGAAAAAAAATCATGACATGAATTCCAGCGGGACTGATTTCGTAAACATCCACTTCAGGCCACTTCTCTATGCGTCACAATCTCTCTCAATCTGCCAGTTTCTTCTTTAAACAGATTAAACCACATTGTGAGAGAGACACTCATGACGTGCTCCATCAATTGCTCACGGTCAATCATTGAATCCCTTTCTTGCTGGCAGTCAGACCTGTCAATTCTTCCTTATCAAGGCAGCTGCCAATCTCATACATAGCCAGACACCTGCTCCACTGTCCAGTTGTATGTCTTCAAATCTGTAGGAAGCAGTGCATTATTCCTCACCCCTCATCCTTATATTCCCTTTCACAGCCTACAGAGCAGTGAAATCCACAAACTCTGGGCAGGGGAAGGCAAGTGTCTAGACTAAAGAGGGTGGAGACTGGGAGATGCATCCACATGGAGAGGAGGAGGCAGAGCTGTGTGTGGCAAGCATTATCTGTGTGTGCATGCTGAATTCAATTTGAGATCACATGGCCTCAGGAGATCTACTGTTGCCCTGCCTGAACAATGAGTCACATACATGGTCATGACAATACGGTAAGAGTGTGCCATGGCAATGTTCAATTTGATTACATGCTCTGCCTGGTTGTTGAACCATATTAAAGGATTTGCTGTGTATTCCACTCCTCCACTTCACCCCAGGCTATACATCTACCAGACCCTCTTCAAGCTCAGTCTAAGCTAGGCATCTTTTTCCTTTTGACTCCATCACCTCAAAAATAAATCATTCCCTTCCCTCACATGTCTCACACTATGCCCCCTCTCACATCTTACATATGTTCTCTTAATCATTGCCATTTCTCTATCCTCCTATCACCCCATTCACCGCCTCCGCCTGACACAACATGCACCATGTCCCAGAAAGACACAAGAGCTGTGCCTGGCCTGAGGCTGTTTCTGTACTATTGAGAGTCTGGCTAACTGGAGCTGGCTGTGGCACTGGCCACATGAGATGTAACTGGACTTAAAGCTGCTGTTGTGCTCTCAACAATGCAACACAGAGACAGGAGGCAAGGCTGTCCTTCTAGCTGAGAATAAGGGTCCTTGATGTACCCAACACAATAAAGACAACTGACAGCACTGCATTACCATAGCAACGCCAGCCATGCAAGATGCAAGTTCTATTAAGCCACATCAAATCTCATGGTCTCATGGCACCACCTGATGGTCTACCACCAGCATGACACAGTGCTCTAGACAGGGACATCCAAGTCACCAATGCAATAATGCAGCACAGGTGTACTGTCAGGTTTACAGTATCTATAATGGTATCGATAGAGATTCTCTGATTAAAGGGCTGATGTTTTAAAGTTTGCTGCAATCACATGCAGAGAAGCAGATGATGATGTATCGCCCGAAAGAGAAACAAAACGAAACAAGGAGGCAAAAATCACAGGGATCACCACCCACATTCCCATGAAGAAGTACAAAGTCCCTGCTTTTCACCAGTTTCAATACTTACCGACTGACTTCGAGGCATGCTGAAGGATTTCTGTTATAAGGAATAATAGTGGTTCAGATGAGTCATTTCACAACTGTCATGCATCACACATATAGTTAACTATACGTGTGATGCATGACGTAACTAAACCTCTATTGTTTTGTTCTTAGGAGAACTAATGCAATGTCTGAACAAGTGCACTTCAGTCAGCTATTTTCAGTGAGTGGTCTAGTTTTAAGGCATAAGTGCAATGAAGGATAGGCTGATTTTGTTTGTTGGACCATTACTAACATTATATCCTACTCCTAACATAAACTCCTACCCTCTGGCGAGGTCTCAACCTACTTTTAGTTCATAACTGACTATGGTATAACTATGCCATTTTAGTTCATAACTAAAAGTAGTAATAGCTATGTGACAATGTGACCACATACCAGTAACATTACCGGTATACCACAAGACCTCAGCCTTCACAGATGCAAGTATTAGTAAATAAAACGATCCATGACTAACCCCTAACATTAGGCCTCTGAATGGGTCGAAAACATTTCACTACTAACCAGACTGTAGACACCATAGCCCCTAATTTACACTTACAAACCACCATTTACATCTGGCATTCAAGCCCCAATTCATATTGTAAAATGTAAACACAAAAGTACTGTTCCTCTACACTGGAAATAAGTTGCACCTGCGATGCACCTTATGAGAGCTCCAAGCCAACATCTCAGTACATGTGCAAAGTACATACAACAAATATCAAAAGCTAATTTGAGTCCAATTAACATACACTATGAATCTTTTCCTCTCCACTGAACTGGAGCCTCAGTGTGCGCGAAACAACGCAGTTCAATCAGCATTATTATGAAAAGTGGAGAGCCGTTATCGTGCCAGTGATCAAACCGCGGTGCACGGGCGGCTAAAGAGTGTAATATGTAATGTAACGGACAATTAGAAACTAAGCAACGAGAAACAAAACGGCCACGGGAGTTTCAGTAGTTTGGTAGCATCGCCCACACGCAAAGCTACGACAAAAGAGTTGGCTAACTACTAGCAGCCAGCCAGCATTAGCCTGGGGTTAAGAGCTAGCTAACGTTAGCAACAAACCTTAGCTCTTCCTGCCTCTACTTTCCTCCGTCGCTCCTCTTCATCCATCTCTTGGTTAAAATGAACCCATTAAAAGTATAGGGCAAGTGTCCTGATTCCGCTGAGGAAAAAACACAAAAGACCTTCAAGTTACCGTTATGTTAAAACAATATCTTAACAGACTCTGAGATTTCTTTAGAAACAACTGTCAATAGATAATATTCAATATGGCCGCCAAGTGAGTTCAGCTCCGCCCTTATCGAGTTTCCTTGAACGAACAAACCAATCACATCGTTACATTCCACTTTTTAGCCAATCAAAGCTGCGTCGTATAAATATCTATCCATATACTTTTTAAATCCCACCCATCTTCTGCATAACTTAAAACTGGCATCTCCTAGACCAATTAGATGGCTGTTTTAACACGCCAAAATTTGATTGACGCCGCATGTAGCCAATCAGAGTAGGCTATTGTAAGTGTTCTGCACTTCATGCCTATGTTTTGAAAGTGCGTGCATTTTTTCAACTAGTTGGGGATCTTCAGAAACAAGATACACCTATTGCAAATAGCGCCATGAAGCGCGGGTAAAATGAAATCAGGAGTTCTATAGACCTATCTATCTATCTATCTTCTGTCTGTCTGTCTGTCTGTCTGCTTATCTTTATAACATAAATATACATAGCATTATGTACAAAACAAGGCTACTTGAGGTGAGCTATAGAAGGTTCACATGCCTGTCTAGGGCAATAGGCATTATGAACATCACCACCATAGAGGCTGTAAAGAGAGCCTCAAAACTGCTGTGGATCAAGAGGAACAATTTATTTACTACACATGCATGCTCAAGTGCTTCAGGGGATGTATGTCGAACTCTCTCTCTCTCTCTCATTAAAGGGAGCAGCATAGATACCAAGCAGGCGGGCAAGTCATGGTTGTGTGCCTGTGGTAAACAGGTGTATCCCATGACAACCACTTTGTGGTTTTAGTTTAGCTGGACACAAAGGTGGATGCCAAGTGTATGACTCGAAAAAACACCACAAGTTAAGGTAAAGTAGATATTTAAAGCAAAGACCTGTGTGAGTGTGTGAGTGTGTCTGCGCATATTTTCAACCTACTGTTTTGTCAATTCCAGTAGTAAGACAATATCAGCACTCGTTCTTGCTCCTCTCATCTCTTAGCATGGCAGATCCTATGGTTGATCAGATGACTAGACTCAAACTAAAACTGCTAGAGAAGGTAGGTGAGAAGTTAGTGTATGATAGCTTCTGTTTAGAGGTGGAAAGGGATTTTTGGAGCTACTTTCACTTAAGTCAGTTTCTAGATATGTATTCTAAAGTAAAATATCTATAGTTTTTTCTTTCCAATTCTGCTTTTGTTTGTGAATGAGAATGACACACAAGTCTGTAATGAATGCTGTATACTGACATCCATAGAGACTGGAAAACGAAAAGGGCAAAATGGATGATCGAGTAGAGTCTGCCCAATCCGCAAGTAAGATAACTAAGTGTTTTTATGTGTTTTTTGACTTTGTAAGGGACCTTTGTTATTTACATTATAGCCATTTAGCTGACACTCTTATCCAGACCAACCTACAATCGTTTCAACTTTGGAAGCTTAAATTTCTAGATCACCAACATTACAAGTAATCAGTAGTAAGGAGTGCAAAGGTTAGAGTCATGTTTCTCTGACAGTGTTCCCGTAATCATAGAATGATATAAAAGAGAAGAAAAGAAACCGGAGAAATCCAAGCTAATAGAAAAGGTAGAAGGGGTTTTATTTACTTCAAAACAAGAGCATATTAGAGTGAATAAAGGAGGAAGACATGGGTGAGGGTATATGATTCAGGTGTTAGTTTCTGAGAACATGATTCTGTTTGGTCAGGGAGTTATGATGACGGACAGATAGATGCACTACACGGTGCACTGCGGCGAAAGAGGGACCTTCTGCAAAGACTAAGGGTTAGTAAACATTCTTATATACAAAAACATGATCTTCGCATCCCTGTCATAGACCATTTCCATTCATTAGCATTAGCACTTATCTGTATTACAATGCCAATCACCTGACGATCATTCATTGATTCATTGATTGTTCAAGTCATATCACTTGTAGAATGAGATGTCAGTCTTATAGAAACACATAGACTACAAAACCTCTGCAAGAGAGCAAAGAGCTAAGAGGTTTTAACCAACATCTTGAGCATTTACTCTTCTATCTGAAATTGTGAGAAGTGTATGATGATGTTTATTTGTGTGTGTGTGGTCTGTACCTTTGTTATCTTCACTGTAGGATCAGCACATGTTGGAGGACCTCAACAGACCTCATACCTGGGGAGGGTCACATAGACAACACCAGTCAGATTTCCTCACTGCCCCTCAGCCACTTCCACCCCCGGCCCCCATCCACATCTACCAACCAGCCCCCGCTCTGCCCTTCCTGCCTCGTGCACCGCCCGCCCCACCACAGCCCCCAAGCATCATCCAACAGACTGTGAGACACTCAACATCAATCTGTCCTCAACCCCCTGATCTGTTTCCCTTTTTCCCTTTGGTCTCCCTCCGTTTAATGTAATGTTTAACTCTTAACTTTTATTTGACCACTCATTTGCATTTAGCTGATGTTGTTTTCCAGAGTGACTTACAGTGGGTACAAAAGTAGAATACGCATCAGTGCCTTGATCACCAACAAGCAACCACATGTGTGAGGTTCAGCACTGTAATGCCCTGGCAATATCCCTGTTACATTGCAATTATCATGCAAGAGAGAAATGATACTTTACTTCAAAATAAGAGCATATTGGAGTAGAGGACGAACATATAGGAGGGTGGATATTATTCAGTGGGGAGAGGTGATGTGAGATACTTGTTGAAAAGAAGTATTTCAGCCAAAAGTAGTGCTACCCCCCCCCTCTCCCTCTCTCTGCAGATACCCCATCAGCCTGCCACCATCATACAACAGTTGCCACAACAGCCTCTAATTACCCAGATTCCACCCCCTCAGCCCTACCCTGCACCACGCTCAGGCAGCATCAAGGAGGGTAAGCTACAGCTTAATATATAGATGGACTTTAGGTCAATATGTTTTGTCCAAGTGTCCCTTTAATTATACTTGTGTGTATGTCAGATATGGTGGAATTGATGCTGATGCAAAATGCCCAGATGCACCAGATCATCATGCACAACATGATGCTGAAAGCTATTCCCCCTATGGCCCTGTAACCACCTGGAGGGCCCAGTCACTCTGCAACACACACTGCATGTGTTGGGC
>CABFOS010119705.1:0-12683 GCA_900660315.1 Diretmoides pauciradiatus
CACGACGCTCTTCCGATCTACAACATATTCAGTTTACTGTCATAGAGGACTAAAGAAACCAAAACATATTCACATTTGAGAAGCTGAAATCAGAGAATCTGGACATTTTTTCTTAAAAAAATGACTCAAAACGATTATCAAAATAGTTGGCAACTAATTCATTAATCGACTAATCGCTGCAGCTCGAGTATGTGCACATATTTGAATGCATGTGGGGTTGAGGAGAGAGAAGAGAGGTAGGAAGAGAAAGAGACAAATTGAGATGAGAGAGCGATCGGTGCACTTTCATAACGGCGGTAAGTCACATGCTATGATAGCGTAGGCAGGCTGACATGGCTTTAGACAAATACTAGTTATTAAGCAACCATTGTCGATCCCCTAGACTACTTCATAACATTTCAACCTTTCACGGCACATTTCATAATCATCACCATGAATAGAAAACCATGCAACTGCCTCAATAGTTCTGATATAAACTGTGCAAAAGGGCTTCAAACTCAGCATTACATCACAGACACAATCATGATGCATGACCCACTTTAACTTTTGTTTTAGTGTTATGTACTCTAAGTGGTGTGATGAGGACGGGCGGCGTGGTGACTCACCCCAGACCCACAAACCTTCACATGACTCAACACTAGATGACATTATGAGTCCCTGCTGTTCTAAACAGTGAGACGCTCAGTGGCACAAAAGCAATCAAGAAAGTTTTTTTTCTTTGTCGGATCAAACCCTTGAGACTGACGGAGGATTGTGGGTGATTCAAAAACATTTTTTATGATTGAGTTCATGGGGCTGCATGTTAAATAATCTGTGACATTTTCCTATAAATAAATGTCGGTTTTGCTACTCTACAGTACGTCACCAATACTGATTCCAGCTGTGCATTGTTCATGAAAGCTTTTGTATTGGCTGTTTGGTCTTTTCCAGGAAACCTTAAAGATCCCATGTTGTTCACTTTCACTTGTTTTCAGATGTTCTATGTCTCCGGATCAGAATAATGTGCTTCATGTGGGCTAGTAGTTCAATAACAATGAACGAATTTGACAAACACGTTCTCACTGTCAACTATACTGGACCCTGATTGGCAGAAAATACCAACTGCCCACAGTAAAATGATGCAACGTGCTTGTGAGCTTAAATGTGGCCGCCCGGCAGGGGTGCGTCAGAAAGAGGTGTCAGCCAAGATCAAGTCATGCAGCTGATCTGAAACTGCTTGCAGAAGTTGATCGATTTTTGAAAGTAAAACAAAATAATGAATTCATTAAAAACCCTTGATCACATACCTGAAATAAATATGGGGAAATCGTATTTGTTATAACACGGCCCCTTTCCAATCAACAGTAGGAATAATCAGTTAATGATATGATGTTTGACAATCTAAGTCTGTTCTGCTGATAACTAACACTGACAGTGACTGATGACTCAGTAAAAAAGGCACAGGATGTACTGTACTGCATCTACGTCGCTCACATGTTACCACAAACAGATACTCTAACATCGAAAACATTTCACACACACTAAGCTACAATGACGCATTGTGAAAGTTTTGAGTTTGCATCCATACATAACTTCCATTAATTCATTTGCTAACATGGTGCAGTGACTTTGGCAAAGCGCCAGTGGTTTTTGATTACGAGAAAGATAATCCGGAGTGGACTTGGTGACAGACTGAGTGGTTTCCACTGGTGGCGACGGGTCTCATGAGGGTCAGTTGACCGTAGTGTTCCCGCTGCCACCCTGCTCAGTCCATTATCTAATCTGAGTGTAGATCCCTTCCAGAGTTCTATTAGATCCCACTCGTGTAAACCCTGCTGTTAACAGCCACAGGGAAGAGTGGTTTGGTTGATGTGTAACTGTAGCTGCATTGTTTCTACAAAAAAACTCCATTTGTACTAAGTGTTACTGTATACGCTGGAGGCAAGCAACAGTTTCAGTGTAGTAATGTGTTCAGGGAAGCTACTTTAAAAGCTACCAGTTACTCATTAGAAGATGTTAAACCATAGGAAAGTTGCATTCAAAACAGGTTTGTTAACTGCAATTAGTCTGAAAAACTACTTCAAGCTACTTGGTAACAAGACTACTGTAGGTCAAAACCTAGTATGTGGCTGGACCGTGTGCGCTCTCCCTCGTGCCTAATGGCGCATGGAGAGCTGTATTCTGTTCCTAGGCGCACTTGAATGCATGACAATGTATTACGGCAAAAGTCGTGTGCCCAGATTTCCTAGGTGCACTTGAATGCATCACAATGTATTCTGGCGAAAGTTGCCCTTTCCTAGCCTGAATGATACATGCAACATACCGTGACATTGCCAAATGCCACTTGAATGCATTTCGTCACGTGTGCGAAAGTCGACCAATGGTGTAACTTCATCAGTCAGTAGTAACAATGATCAGTCACTATGATCAGTCACAGACATTTACGCTTGACAGGCTGTCCGCTGCCGAAGTCCAGACAAAAAAAGTTTACATCTGCAATGCCATATAATGCAAAACACATAACTGCAAAAATATCACTGATTAGGATGTTAACTGTGTTTATAATGGCCACACTGCAACAGCTGTCTACCAGAGACCACAGTCCAGATTTAAACACAAACCAAACAACCCAATTTGGCTTCGTCACAAAAAAACTTAAAACCATTTTAGACATTTGACCAACTAGGCCAATGATCAACTGTCTGTCAGCTTGTCAAAGCAGAATATTTTATTATTTTTATTTTATAGCCAAAAATAGTTAGTAGATGCAAAATGACCAAAAAGTACTAAACTACTAAAACCACTACCTACTTCCAAGTTACTGCAAAATGTAATGAAGCTACTAGTTTAACGAGTTACGTAGAAAACTAGAGAGTAGGGTCTGCAACTACACTTAATGAAATCTATCAAATATGAGATCCATCAAGAGTCAAACTAGAGCAGGTGAGTGCTGACACAAGCGGATTAAAGAAAAGTATTTTTTTACCATCCTGACTCCTCTTGTTTATCTAGCGTGCCACACGGTAGCCACTGCCCACCATAACTTTTGGCACGGGACGAAAGGTGACCTGTTTTCAACTGTCAACAACTCTCACAAAATGTCGGCCCGGCCCGATCGCCCGCTCGACTTACAATATAGGCAGAAGCTGGTCACATGGCAGAGACCCAATCCTCCACAGGGGCTTCACAGTGGATATCACACATTGCTATCCATTAATGTTGCTGTGTATCGTATCTAAAATTTACAATTGGTGAGTTGTAAAATGAAAACCTGCGACACACCGCCCCCGAACACACCTGCTGGCAGAGCTGGGAGGAGGTGCTGATGGATTGCGAGGTGGTGGGGGTGTTGACATGTCTGATAATTTATACACTACCCACCTGGTCTCACCAAATAGCACATGTTCTGAGGCTGAGAGAAGACTGGACTATCTACTGCCACCACTCAGCTTATCTTCTGCCTCAGCAGGGGGAAAAACCAACACGAGTGCATCAAAAAGCAAGATGACACAACCTTATAATATTTCCAACTGTATCTTAATCCCCCCATAAATCACCCAGCCCCTGTCAGGGTGTCACTCATCGCCAGATATAGTCAAAACCATATGGCAGTTGACCGGTGCTGATGGGCTCATACAGTACAGTACATGGACTAGTAACTTGGTGGGATGACAGAGGTAGTTCATTTGTGTGAGTAAGATGTACTGTAGGCGCTGGAGCTTTAATGGAAAGGAACATCAGCGCCCTGCAGCTGCTGACCCCCAGAGCCATAAATCTGGATCACCAAGACCAGGGAGATGATACGTGCACAAGCTGGTTTCCGAACCTACATATGAAGCTTTACTGCCACGAGCAACAAATAACTTACTTCTGCACTGATAAAATAAAGTGCAGTTGAAATGGAAATAGAAACGCACACAGCCACGGACGCGAAAGTGATGGCTTACAGTGAAATATTCCACAGGGAAGGTTGCAATGAAAGAGTTTCATTCAAAAGTGAGATATCCATAGTCAGGACCTTAACTTACACTGGAGACATCTATAATCTAGAGATAACAGATGATGAATCTCTGGGAATACTTTATTTTTATTATACTTATACTCCCAAAGGGTTTGGAAATGAACTGTTGTTTTTTTAGAACAGAAGTTCAACTTGTTTTCTCTCTGATGATGGTAATAATCCATGAACATTTTGAGGATGTTGTCCTAAATATCTTTGTTTATTTGTGTGTTTCTTGGATTGTTTTTCTATTATTCTTTATTTATTTCTATCCTGGTATGACGTCAATACGACACCGTGGATGTAAAGTTTAAATGACAAAAAAAAGCCTTTGCACATTTTATGTTGAGACTATCTTGAATGCAAACTAACTATTCAGGAAGGCAAACAGCATGTTGTGTCATGTGCATAATTGTTAAACAACATTCTCAGGCTTCTCATGCTAACTTTGTCTGCTGGACGTCTGAGCATTGACACTCTCAGGATGATCAGTTTGCTGACAGGCACATTTTCTCACATGGAGCTCTCTGGTTTCAGGCCAAACAAAGGAATGTCCTACAACACGTCCCCCCCCTTGGGTCAATCTGCCACCAATATTTTAGATTATTCAATCACCATGTTACACACACACACATTGGGCTTCATTCAAGAAACATGCGTACGATCAGATTTGATCGTAAATCGTTAGGACAAACGTTTCTACGAACACAGTCTGATTCATCAATCTGTTCGTATCTGAATTTGTTCGGTGGTACGATCAAAACCTATGAGTGTTTGGAAACATGCAGGAATGTGTTTGTGTGTTTGGAAACATGTGGGAAAGCTCTTAGAAGCCTTATTCTTTGTGTAAAACCAATTCCAGTAGTGCCAGACCTACTGTAATTAACAACCAAATATTTCAGTGGCCTTGTAGAAAAAAAAGACCTAATAGGCTAAAATGGCGTATTTGCCAAATTGTCCGTATTCATCCTCCATCCTACCCTCACTCGTGAACAAGATCCCGAGATACTTGAACTCCTCCACCTGAGGCAGGACCTCCTCCCCGACTCAGAGAGAGCACTCCACCCTTTTCCGGCTGAGAACCATGGCCTCGGACGGATAGTCGTTTTCTTTTGAAAAATGTACTCCGTATTGTGCCATCGATAATATTTATATATAATTCCTGCAAAAAAATCTCGACTCCAAACAGGTAATCACTTTTAATCAGGTTTCAGGACCATTTGACTGATGATGATAAAGTTGCCTGTTTATTTTGTACAGTATTTGGTGGTGCAACGTGGTGAGTCGCCCAACGAAAAACCGTCCAGCTGCATTGTTCTGCAGTGCAGAACTGAATTTCCCCACGGGGATGAATAAAGTATTTATCTATCCATCTATCTATCCATCCATCTATCTATCCATCTATCTATCTAGTGCCTCCAAAGACACATTCATGACAACTCACCTCCCATTGCTACTTTGATGGGTAAAGATGGTTTGATTCCTAAACGCTTATTCCTCATCCAGTCAGTAAACGTCCTCTGCACAATATAAAACTATACCAGGTGTATTAATATGAATAATCACAAGGGATCCTGCATATACTGTAGCTAAATGAATTGACGCTATATGCAGAAAGCGATTATTTTGTTTGGTTAATACAGTAAATGTACAATTTACAAATGTAATAAGACCATTTTTGAGTGTCAAATAACTTATTGTGGCCATTATTTGGAAAAGTGACACTGATGTGGGCACGGCGGCATTTTGTGTTGATATCTTTTCTTTTGGCCGGTGACAGATTGATAGACAGGGGGGGTTTTGTTTTTTTTGTGGAGTGGAATTTTCCTTCCTGTTTTGTGCACTGGCAAAAGCTCAGGTGATTTCCGCATGAGTGACTTTGGGAGGGGAGTTCAAAGTCTAAAGTCAACAAACAGCCACAGTCTTAAGATGAAGGACCCAGTGAGCACCTGCTCCGTGAGTATTGGTTTCAAAATGTACTTTAAAATGTATTTTATTATGAAGGATATAGCTCTGTTACAGTGAAATGTTACTGTAGTACATGAAGCTGTCTTGGTGTTCAGTCAGCTGTAACACCCTGAAGCCTTATTCACTCTTTCAGTACAACCTCTTGTACCAAAATGTGAAGCGATACTCAAAGAACGGGGAGTACTTCTGCAAAGAACTAATGGCAGTATTTCAACAAAGGTATGCTCGATACACGGTTTGGATTTCTCACTCCAGGGGCCTCTAGGGTTCGCCGTACACTGTGCATCCTGAAAGGGAAATGTGATCAACAGTACCTTGTAATAACAGAGGAAACATTTTTGATGTTATATGAAACGGTTCTTTAAATGTGCCATATAGGAGCGTCCTCACAATGTAAAACATCACCAATTCAACTCTCTTGATTTAGTGTATGCACTACTGTTTTAATGGCCAGAGCACTTAGTTATTGTCCTTTCATTCAACCGCTTTTCCTGCTGCAGGGCTGAGCTGGAACTTACCTATGCCAAAGGACTACAAAAACTTGCTGGCAAACTCATCAAGGCATCGAAAGGAATGACAAACAAGTAAGCATTTCTTGTCGGTGTTTCTACGTGCTAAGTCTGCCTGGAATATCTGCAAAGCGGCCGACAGACATAAATGGTATCATGGGAAATGTAATGCATCGTGCAAGTTAGATACCATCACAAGCTAATGTCAAGCTAATCAGCCCACAGTGCAAACCTTTTCATGTTGCTTCCCTACTCAGTTCCATCTACAATGCTTGGTGTCATGTATCAGATGAGATGTACTCAACAGCAGACACCCACAGGTACCTTTCAACCTTAGTTTACCTCGTAACTGGGCCGCATGTTAACAACAGAACAGGTAAAGATACATCTGATGTTTCCATTTCAGAACATTAGGAAATGCTTTTCAGCAAGAAGCAATTCTGGAATTGCGACAAGGCTTAGACGAGCACAGCAGGAGGAAGAGGCCGGTATGCAAATCTTCATATCCATCCATCTGTCTCCCTTCTATTTCTATACCTTCATATCCATCCATCTGTCTCCCTTCTATCTCTATACTTGTAACTCAGTGAATCGTGTTCTGTATTTTCATAGCTTGATAGTGTCATCGACAAAACTGGGAAACTTGTTGCAGTTAATTGGAATGAGCAACTCAAGGTAAACACAGCATATTTAACATATAATTAGATATGTCAACATGAGAAAAACATTTTAAAGCTGCTGCAGTGACAATCAGTTTAACACTGTTTGTTAAGCCCATTTACACCCAAATACAGATGATTTCATAACACTTTTCAACCGGAAGACGCCAGTTTTCCTAGAAATCCCACCTGTCCACAGAATCCATAAAGTACCACACTGTCTCGCACATTTGCTTCTGGTTGTGGACCATTTAATAAATACAATCCAATTTGAATAGCTGAACCTGATTTCCTGTCTTTACCCTTGAATAGATAAAGAAGAAACTGGTTGGAATAACAAAAGAGCACGAGGCTCTGTTCAACTTTGTCGAGTACAACAAGCGCATTTGCACAGTGAAAGAAAAACAAAAGGTATAGTATGACCGTGTTTTCTCACCAGGACATACATTCTCTGGGTGTGTATTTTATAGTCTGTGAAACGTGGGCTTAAAGCTCTCATCGTGCTTGTTAAAGATGTTTTGTTATTCACTATAGATGCTCAACAGGCTGACTAAGTCGGCAGAGGCGCAGGCACGGGTGGACGAGGAATACTTTAACATCAACATGGAGGGTCATCAGATCAGACTCAAGTGGGAAAACACAATGAAGAACTGCTACCAGGTGTGTTCTTACCTTCCATGTCTTAGGCGTTTAGCTGATTGATCTTGTGCGAGTGGGCAGGTAGGGGTTTAGTGACACTTCATTTAGGGTATGGATCGACCTAAAGTAGCCTCTACCCACCAGACCACTCTGCCACCACGCATTTAGACTACAGCACCCAATCACTATTTCACTTAATTAGGAGTGTGTTTCTTGGCAGATCCCTCTGAGACACACACACATTTGCAGCCAGGATGTTGCAGGGATCAAAACTATGACCTTTTGGTTACTGTATAGTCTCTCTAACCACTAGACCACCCTGCTGCCCTTAGTATTGTATTCTACATCTTAAATGGAAGGCAATCATCCACTAAGCCTCCACAGTAAAGCATCACGGTAGTTTGTCCTATTCTCTGTCTATTTCAGATCATCCAGGAGCTGGAGAAACAACGAATTGAAATTCTGTACAACATTATTAATAGATACAACCTCCACATGTCGAGCTTCGGGCAGACCCTTATACATGTGAGACATCCGAACTTGTAGCCCTGCTTACCCGACATATAGATACATACTGTAGATGTTTCCTTTCACCTGTACCTGTGTGTCGTTATCCCACTTCCAGGGCCAAAGGCAGATCGAGCAGGCAGTCCAGAGGGTGGATCTGGACAAAGACATACAAACCCTGGTGGAGGAAACCAGCGCCACAGATGAAGACAACAAAGCAGAGTTTTTGATAGCTGATTATTTTGTAAGGCTGCAACTTGAAAATCCACGTAAATTGCTCAAACTCAATTGCAAGAACCTGAATTGACGCATAGCTGGAGCTTCGGCTTCACGGGGAGAACTGCTATTGTTGGTGTGATTCTGTAGACCCATCTAAATGTATCTCTATGCATCAGGAGGAGGACGGCAAGTCACTGATGGGGAAAGACAGAAGAAGAGACGCCATCAAAATCAAACTCCAGCGTTTGGAGGAGAGCATTACCAAAACAAAGAAAGACTGTGAAGGTAAATGAGAAGGATTCTCTATCAACCATTGTAATGACACAGTGCCTGATAGTACATCATTCATTTTGTGTTAGTAGTAATAGTCTTCAAACATTCTCACGTTAGGACTTGAAAAGCTGACGAAGACCTACTCTGAAAATCCTTCCTTTTCAAACCAAAAGAACCTGGAGGAAACCGAACAGCTGCTCGATGAGGTATTACATCAGTTTAGATTGACGGGGGGAAACCCTTTGCCAAACTAATGTTCACTAAATGTCTATATGATCTCTCTTATTACCCGTAGACTTGTCTGAAACTGGATCTTCTTGAGGCGACTCACTACAAACTCTCCGTATCGATGTGTGAATTAGAAGGAAAACCAAAGACTGTTCACAGATTCAGTGACAGCATTACAAAATGGAAAGATAAGGTAGGTAGAAAATACTATTGCTGGAGGGTGGAACAAACTGCGTATAGGTGAGATTTGGATTTTCTAATCTAATCTACAAAAGTCATGACATTGCTGAGGCCATTTGTAACAACGCATTATGTAATAACACCGCATTATGTAATAACTCGACAAAAATGTAATATATTATCACTTCATTATGTAATAACACCACATTTTGTAATAATCTGCCGCATTTTGTAATAAATGATTACATATTGTGGTTGTTATTACAAAATGTGGGAGTTGCGCTTCTTTTATGATGAAAATGTAATAGGGTGCATTATGTAATCAACCAAGATGGATGTCTTCATCTGTACAATTACAATTTTAACAATTAAGCTCAATTAAACTTTCGAATATTAAATGAGACCACTATGACCTGTGGTGACCGCTCAGTGTTCTGGTTCACTCTGATCTGGTCTAAACAGACACAAAGAATCTTTAGCTGAAGACCTTAACTTGGACTTGGACCATGGCAATGACATTAGTATGTTGAGGCTCTACAAATCTGCTGGACGTGGTAGTGGTCTCTCTGGTAGTGGTCTCTGGTAGTGGTTTCTCTGGAAGTGGTCTCTCGTAGTGGTCTCTCTGATAGTGGTCTCTCTGGTAGTGGTCTCTGGTAGTGGTCTCTGATAGTGGTCTCTCTGATAGTGGACTCTCTGATAGTGGTCTCTGGTAGTGGTCTCTGGTAGTGGTCTCTGATAGTGGTCTCTCTGGTAGTGGTCTGATAGTGGACTCTCTGGTAGTGGTCTCTCTGATAGTGGACTCTCTGGTAGTGGTCTCTCTGGTAGTGGTCTCTCTGATAGTGGACTCTCTGGTAGTGGTCTCTCTGGTAGTGGTCTCTCTGATAGCGGACTCTCTGGTAGTGGTCTCTCTGATAGTGGTCTCTGGTAGTGGTCTCTGATAGTGGTCTCTCTGGTAGTGGTCTCTCTGATAGTGGTCTCTGGTAGTGTTCTCTCTGGTAGTGGTCTCTCTGATAGTGTTCTCTCTGGTAGTGGTCTCTCTGATAGTGTTCTCTCTGGTAGTGGTCTCTCTGATAGTGGTCTCTGATAGTGGTCTCTCTGGTAGTGGTCTCTCTGATAGTGGTCTCTCATAGTGATCTCTCTGATAGTGGTCTCTCGTAGTGGTCTCTCTGATAGTGGTCTCTCGTAGTGGTCTCTGGTAGTGGTCTCTCTGATAGTGGTCTCTGTGGTAGTGGACTTGTCTGAAACTGGTCTCTGGTAGTGGTCTCTCTGGTAGTGTTCTCTCTGGTAGGGGTCTCTCTGGTAGTGGTCTCTCGTAGTGGTCTCTCTGATAGTGGTCTCTCGTAGTGGTCTCTGGTAGTGGTCTCTCTGATAGTGGTCTCTGTGGTAGTGGACTTGTCTGAAACTGGATCTTCTTGAGGCGACTCACTACAAACTCTCCATATTACGTATTGTGTTAAGGCTGCTTATTACAAATTGCGGCAGATCATTACAAAATGCGGTGTTATTATATAATGAAGTGAAAATGTATTACATTTCGTCGAGTTATTACATAATGCGGTGGTATTACATAATGTGTTGTTACACCATTGCTCAAACAACAAACAAACCAACTGTTTTCCTGCCCAAGGACTGTGAGCACAGTGTTGTTCAACTGACTCGTCCGGTCAAGATCAAGAAGACACCTTTCAGATCCCGTCAATCCCTGAGGGCGTCCATCATTTACAAGGGACCTGCTCAGACTGTGACACGACCACCCGCGGAGCCTTCGCCATGCGGCACTGCCCTAGTCCCTTCCTCAGCTTCAAACCAGGAAACTGCAGCTGTGGAGTGTGGCGGTGCTACTAATGCCGCCCTGCGTGCATCTGATGAACCACAAGGTGACAATTCAACAGTGCAACATACAAAGATTTATTATTCACCGTCACATTTGTCATTTCATCATTAAACAGGTCGGACGAGGTCTATCGTGTTGTGACCCCTCCTGACCTCAGGTTCTGTGAGAGAGAGAGAGAGAGAGAGAGAGAGAGAGAGAGAGAGAGAGAGAGAGCAAGAAAAAGTTTTGTTTTTACCTTTTTTTCTTCTGTATTTTATTGATTTTCCCATCCTATTAGTCTTTTTGCTCATTTGTACGCGAGTACTTTATGGTATTACTCATCACTATTATTACTCTATGTATTGTGTGCTCTGATTTATATTTCTTTTTGCAAAAACTCAATAAAACTTGAGTATAAGAACCAACAGGAAACTGCAGCTGTGGAGTGTGGCGGTGCTACTAAAGCCGCCCTGCATACATCTGATAAAACCACAAGGTGAAAATTCTCCAGTGCACCATTACAAAGACTTATTATTCACCGTCACATTGGTCGTTTCATCACTACACAGGTCGGACGAGTACAGAGTGGTGCAGTATAGGAAGATGCAAAGCTCTGTACGATTTCACATCTGAACAAGACGATGAATTGGATTTGAAGGACGGTGAGTATACACTTGACTACACGCAAAATATTACACATAGCTTCAAACAAAAATTGACTGATTGTTGAACTAATGACCCCAATTGGATTTTGGGTTCACAGGAGATCTTCTAGATATCTATCGAAAGGAAGAAAGTGGTTGGTGGTTTGGCATGCTGAAGGGGCAGATAGGCCACTTCCCATCAACCTACGTGGAGGAGCTTCCTGTGTTGAACCGTGTGAAGTCCTCCGACGCCTGAATGCTTCTGACACACCGGCAGCGCCGACACGAATCACTCAGCTCAGTCAGTTCACAGTCATTCTCAACGTTTGAAAGTGTAAAGACTTTAACTAAATGGATGAATCACATTTTTCTGTATGTACTGACGTCAATGCTGCTCATAAGATACACAAACTCAAGTGTAAATAGTACTCAATAGCGCACACACGTTACTCTGGTGTCTTAGTGTTCAGTCAGGACAAAACTAACATACAGTCTACAACTTCGTGTTTAGGTTTTTACACCTTTGTTCTATTTATTTACATTGTATTGTTTGAGGCTGAGCTATAGTAAATATTCACAAATTAATTTAGTTATTAGTTATATATGAGCTTTGGGTAGTGACCGAAAGAACGAGATCGCGAATACAAGCGGCTGAAATGAGTTTCCTGCGCAGGGTGGCCGGGCTCAGCCTTAGAGATAGGGTGAGGAGCTCGGACATCCGGGAGGGACTCAGAGTAGAACCGCTGCTCCTCCACGTCGAGAGGAGCCAGCTGAGGTGGTTCGGGCATCTGGTTAGGATGCCTCCCGGACGCCTCCCTGGGGAGGTGTTTCGGGCATGTCCAACCGGGAGGAGACCTCGGGGTCGACCCAGGACACGCTGGAGGGACTACATCTCTCGGCTGGCCTGGGAACGCCTCTGGATTCCCCCGGAAGAGCTGGTGGAAGTGGCGGGGGAGAGGGCTTCCTGGGCTTCCCTGCTGAAGATGCTGCCCCCGCGACCCAGACCCGGATAAGCGGAGGACAACGAACGAACGAACGAAAGCTAAGTGACTATGCCTATTTAAT
>CABFOS010119706.1:0-17384 GCA_900660315.1 Diretmoides pauciradiatus
CACACACACACACACACACACACAGCTTTATTTCAAGCCTTGCACTAATTATTTTCATGCCGGATGTACTTTTGGCCCACAGGCCCAGTCTGGTCTTCACTCAGTGGGTTTTATGAGATATAGGACAAACTCTGGCTCGACCACAACTCCTTTGCTTCTCTCTCTCTCTCTCTCTCTCTCTCTCTCTCTCTCTCTCTCGCTCTCTCCCCTTCCCCCCTCCATTGACAGAGAGCCTTCCCCATCCCCAGCAGAGGCCCACAGCTCCCCAGCAGCAGCATCTGCTTATATAACTCAGTTAACTTGAAGTATGTATTCCACAATTGCCATTTTGCTCCTGATCTTCCCCCATTCCTTTCCTTTTTTCACTCCCCCTCTCATACCTCCTTCTCCGTTTCCTTCCCCCTGCCATGCGCTCAACCTGCTTCCCCACCTCTGTTTCATTTACACACTTCCTTGAATTTAGTGCCTCTCTATTTTTATTACTATTGTCTTTTTTCTCTTCCTCTCTTTCTTTTAGCCTCGCTCTCTCACTATCCGCCCCCATCCATTCTCTGTCTGTACTGTCTGTTTTCATTCTCTCTTGTTCATCCCCACGCTCGCTCTCTTCCTTGTCACACTCCCCTTTTCCTTTTTTTCCCTCTGTCTTTCTCGCCCCCTCCCTCTCATACGCTCTCCTCTCTCACACCTCTTTTGGCGTGTTGAGATCACACAATGCCAGTGAGGAGAGGGGGTGGAGTGCCATTTCTACACAGTATTCACACTTCCACTGGTGAGGTAGAGAAAGAGCACTGCGATGTTTGGTGGGAGAAAAATATGTAGCAGTATTTGTCACACAAGCGAAAGTCATTCAGATCCACCAGTTCACGCTGATGTCACTACAGAATACAAAAGATTTGAAGAACATCTATGCATCCTAGCTGCACTGAGCAAAAAAGTCCAACTCCAAAGTTTTGCTTCAAATGGAAACACTCCATAAAGCAACCAAACCCAGAACTCTTATGCCATCCATGGTTCGGCACTGTGCTGAGAAGGAGGCATCTCTGTCTCAACGCGCAAACATGGCAAAGTGCCTAGACTCGTCATGAGGATGTGAGGAGTGATGCTGGGGGAGAAAGGAGAGAGAGAGAAGGGTAGAGAATTGGTAATGCACTCCCCCAGCGCACGGCGAGCCACATGGAGGATCCAGATAAGACACCCTGGCCCCTGCTCTGACTGCTGGAGTAAAGCCTCTCCACCAACGCGAGCGCTGACTGCAAGGCTTTGGCCGATGCTTCGCTCTATCCATCTATAGCCTAGTGATGCCTCTATTACAATGCCCCACAGCTACGTGGGCCCGCGCCAGCTGCACAGGATTATAATTAGAGGAACCATGAAGTGCCCCGGACACTGGCAATTGATCTGACTCTGACAGTCCAATATTTCCACCAGGGAAATAAACCTTGGTTTGCCACTGAGGCAAAAGGGGGAATGGGGGTTGGGAGTGGGAGTGTTGCGGGTGTAGGACTGAAGAGGGAGGGGAGTGAAGGGAGAAATGCTAGTGTATGGGAGGGGGTTTGTGAGCTTCTCCTTCTCTGTCGTACTCTTTGTGTTTTCCACTTTGTCTCTGTGGTTTATGATAGAAATGGGAGGTGGATTGAGTGCATATGTGTGTTGTACATGTCTGTGCGTGTGTGCGGATGTATGCATGCTTTTGTGTATGAGGACGAGCTGCGGTGCTTTATTAAGCCTGACTTCTCTTCCCGCTACCCGATCAGATTAAAATTCAAGTAGCGCCTCCCGTCTGCTTTAAACAGCGCAGTCTCGTTTGTTCCAGCGAGTTACTTCTGCTCTTAATCACGTCTAGCTTTGACGAGGGCCTTCCAGCTGATATGCAAGCAGGCGCCACGGCATCTGAAGTAGAGAGCTCTGCTTAACAACGTCAAATACATCTGCTTTTCTATCTCTCAAAAAGAGATATGTTGTGTGGAGACAGTTTTCATTTCCATGTCAGAGACCGAGAACTGTTTTGAGTAAATCCAGGTCAGCCTGACAAATACATGGGTTTGTGTCGACATTTTGGGGTTGTTCATTCAAATGTTTCCCTCTGTTGTTTCCTCCGAGGCTCTGGCGAGGCTCTGAGCTTGACAGCATCACTACAGCTCCCAGAAGTCTGCTGCTAGGTCACATGGCCACCGAGAGACGTGGAGATGGAGAGTGAAATCAGAAAGAGAGAGTGGGAACAGAGAATGAACTGGCAGATGATGATATCTTCAGACAGATTTAAACACTGTGAAATGTCTCAGAGTGATCCACACTGGCTGTGCCTTTATCCATATAGTGCATACTACAGACATATACTGTACCCCGCTGCATACCCATGAACAGATAAGAGGGTTTCTAGTTTTATTTCATAATGACATAGTTCACATTATCATTTATGCATTAATAATCTTAGGGTAGATATCCCTATGGGCTGTATTGAGTCAGATTGTGGTAGGTACAATTCAACATTAAGGCTTATTTTATTAGAGTTCCTACCGTATGATTTATATCAAACAGAATTGTTATACAGCAACCCAGTCATTAAGTAAATGCATTTTTCTAGCTGAAGCTACTTTTTATGTTTTGTGCATAACATCATTAAAAATGTAACAATAAAAGCTATTTGGTTCAATATCACAGACAGTTTGAATGTGACAACTCTTCACAAGCATTCTCTTTCTTCTGTTATTCAAAGAAGGGTTACGAAAACGTGTTTGTTATTGAAAACAATGAAATGTTTTTTAACATCTTCAGAAAAACACATACAATTAAGAAAAGAAAAACAATAATGATACAATATATTTTTAAATAATTTTCCTTTAATTTTAGTTCAGGTACAAGTTAGAGCACTTGACAATTTAACACTAAAACTGTCCAATTAAATGTGAATCCAGATAACCTATTCTGTGTCAATGTATTATTAACTGATATCAATTTTGCATTATAACATTACAGATGAATAAAGTATGAATGCGGCAAGAGAGAAGAGAGAGGTTGGTGCAACCAACAGGATGGTGCTATCATTCTGCAAAGCTGTCATGCAGACAGATGCAAGGGACTATTATGAAAAAAGAACATTATGATAATAAATGATGAGAGATTTCCGTCATTTGAAAAGAGAGACAAAGAGAAATAGAGAATACAAAGAGAGAGATCTGCATATGAGTTGGAAGGGTTGGGATGCTCTATCCTTTTAATGTCACTTTCTTTTTAAGGGTTCCACATACAAAATGATGTGAATTAATATTGCACAAATGCAAAATTATAATTGATTTGATTTTTTTAAATGTTCAAAATCAAATTATAATATGGTAAATCCCTTTTACCAGTGCAGTATTTTTACCAAAATATCTGTATGTTTAATGGTCTTCAGCTGCTGAGTTCAATCTCTCCCAACCAGGATCCTATAAGACGTCTTGTTACAGCACTCATACTGCAAAGGGAACAGAGCTGACTGTTCCTTAATACCTTGACTAACTCTCTGTAGGGATTGTGGACTCACAACATTAGGCTCTGTGTCATCTTTATGAGGAATATTATGGTTTTCCTGCCTCTTCCCTATGGGGTTTTCCTTTCCCTTCCCTTCCCTTCCTCTTCCTTTCCTTTCCTTTCCTCGTTTTCCCCCTCCTAATTTGTCATCTCATCTAATCTACTTTCTTGTCTCCTCCCCTCTTCCCCTATTCCCTCTGTCTTCTATTCCAGGCCTCTTCTCCCCCCAGCATCAAGGCTATTCAAAGCAGGCACCCAGTGAGAGCTTCATGTGTCATCTGCCAGGGTGACGGTAATGCACTATTTCTTTTCATCTTCAGGCAATGCCTGCATTATCAGTGTATAAGATGTATGGCAAGACAATATTAATGGTCTCTTTCTCCCCTGCGAAATGAAAGAGGCCTCGGCAAAACAAACAATCTGCTCTTTCTTCTCAAGGCAACTGAGCAGGTATATCAAAGGAGTGTAAAAAATGACCACTATGTGCGCCGTTTGTCTCTGCTGGGTCAGGAGAGGGATGGCTTTCTAAAGCAAGAGCACAGCAAGTGAGACACTGCTTACAGCCTCAGCTGCTGTGTGCTATCGATGACGATGCTACAACACCCGAATCCCCCCCCTGCCCCCAGGGGATTAATAAAATGTTGCCTTACCTTACCTTACCTTACCAGGATGCTATGTTGAATTGTGACTGTGCTGCATGGGACCATGAATGAACATTGACACACAGCTTAAGTAATGCTTATACCGTATCAAAAAGCTCAACTAAAGTAGTACGCATGGTGCTGACCATGCAGAATATGCATAATAAAATCAATTGAAGCCTAAGATTTTGTGTTATACTGTGCATTGGATCAACATATAGTCTATCACCAGTGTCAGCATTATGCATACTCTTCTCATTCAGGATCCATATCCATTCAGGATCCATCTTTAGTAGTATTAGGGTACTTTACAAGGCATTTAAAGAATCTTAACTTACTAAAGGTAGTGACATTTTTTGCCACAAAGCTTGTGAATGTAGGAACTGGCTGTGTAGAGCTTGGGGTCTATTTGTCAGGAACAGGCCATGACCATAAAGGACAGAGCTGTCTCTCTGCATTAACACAAAATGTACTGGAATATGGGGCTTTTCACGTGAATGAGTGGGCGCAAGTGATTTAATTTCTCATGCAATGTAGTGGATTGAGGGAAAAAAGGGTTGAGAGGGCGAATGAAAAGAGAAAGAACGGGGATTGAAATTAAGGCATTGAACCCTTTTGGCTAATTATAAAGCATAAGCTTAATTGGAAACCAAAACGGTTATTTCACATCCATAATCCAGTGAATGCATTTTTATCTTTTTTTTCTATCTGCTCTATTTATGCAGATCTAGTTTTTAATGAGTCTCTCTTAAAAATTACGCACAGAGAGCGAGGCAGTCTGATGGAGAATAGGTTAGGAAAAGTGCATTAATAAATTACCCTCTATTCATTTTATCAGTAGCGACTTTACCCCTGCCGATTCCATGTCTACTTTCCAGCGTGGAATGAGGTCTAAAGAGGAAGGTGGGTCAGACTGAATCCCTTTTTATTTATTAGACGTAGACATTTTAATAATACCGGTTTATTGGAAAGCCAAGGCTGTATTCAGCTGTTTATAATGCTCTCCCACCTTTGTAATGCATGGCAATGTAAAGACGGGCTATCTGCTGCTGAGGAGATATATTACAGTTGGTGATACCTCCCAAGCTGAGTATTAAAAACACTAAACCATTAGCTGGTGGATCTGGGGCTCACTCCTCCTCCAGTCTCCTCATCTCCTCACCGCTCTGTTCTCCCGAGAGCCTAAAATTAGACAGAACATTCCTGACACACACACACACAAACACACCAACACAGTAGCCTGTGTAGCCACGCATGCACAGGCTCACACACACACACACACACACACACACCACACCCACCCCCTTCGTTGTTGCTTAGATGTCAGCATGATTACATTAATTCTATTTAAAGCATAATACCATAACAGTGACCTATTTGTTTGGTGTCTAAACTGTCTGGCTACATATTTTGTGCACTACCGTCTTTGTCCAGAATATTTGGGATTAAATACGATACTGCACAAAGAAGAGCTTCTCACTTAGAGAAATATGAGTTCCTTAACATGCAGTATACTGCATATTACTGCCTTGGCCTATATTGAAAAAGAGCCCTCCCCCATCCCCCCATTGATACACATTCCAGATATTGGGTGGGTGTACTATATTTAAGCAGGACTAATATAAAGGAGTCCTATCTGGTCTTACACAGAGTGTTTGTAGGCTACGTTCTGGCTCCAGGGAAGCCTGCGGCGCTCCAGCACCCACAATCCCGAGAGGAGTGCCGCCACCGCTGAGCGAAGAGAAAAATGGCTTTGATGGGGACAGGAGAGACTGAGATGGAAATATGGAGAAGAGAGGAGGCAGAGAGCAAGACAGAACGAGTGAGAGAGACAGAAAGCGAGAAAGAGTGAGGGAGGGAAAGCGATAAAAGAGAGATGATGGATAGAACACAGGCGTGTGCATTCAGACAAACAAGTCCTTGAAGTATTTCTGTCCTATGCATATATAGACAGCATATGGATGGGAATACAAAATGGTATTTCCCCTGCATGTGATTTAGTAGAAAGGGTGAAATAATGAATCATCACCATAACGCTCATTAATTAGCCTAACAAAACAAAACAAAAAACACAATGCTGACCAAACATGTTGAATCAGTCACCAGCTCAGCCAGGGAGAGCTGAGTAGCAGCGTTATAGCCGGGCTCAAATGGGTTCAGGTAATTCAAAGCAGTTCTGCGGCATGACAAAAGACATAAATCACAGACATGCATTTTGGTTTATACAAAGGCTGAGCTAAAATTACAGGTCAGAAAAGCAATTACTCTTTTCTGAGGTTGTCAAATCGAATAAGAAATGTGTTTTAGACATAAATACGGAAGGCAGTCCACTGGATGGGTGTCATAACACGCTGGAGTTTTGCCCTGAGGTGGTAAGAATTGTTTTGCCTTGCAAGAATTATTTTCTTTAATGTGCCTTTTTCACAGCAAAGGTCTATAGCTTGCACATTTCATTCAGGTCATATCTATGGAATTGTTGACCACTACGACCACACACCCTCTCGCTCTACCCCCAAAGCAAAGGCCAGAGGGAAAAGGGAAAAAAAGTGGGGTTATATCATTGAGAAATTGACACATTCATAATTCATACTAAAGAGAAACAGACAAGTTTACTTGAATCGTGGAAAAAATGGTGCATACACGACTGCCCATTTCAGCACCACGGACAGCGCCACGGACAGCTAAGCTCAGTCCTCTGCAGGATAAACTGCAATGAATCTTAGCAATAAGGCACAATGTCACTGTTTCTAGATACTAAAAATAGTATCCCCAATTCCTTGTGATGTGAACACAGCATTGATGATAAAATATCAAAGAGATGTCAGAGATACTTGATTAGCAGCTCAAACAGTATGATGGCAATTCAACAGCAACACCTCTATTGCAATGATGTCAACACAACTGCAACTCCACTACTTTCAACCCACCATATGATAATACTGCTGGAAAACAACACATAAGCAAACAAATAAACGAGCAAACAAACAAATTAAAATAGCAGGCTACCAAAGCATATAGCCTTGATTTTGGAAGCCAACACTCCAGTTAAAACCTCCATCTGTTGAGATGCATTCCCGAGGTGCTCCTAGAAACTGTGAACGCCCACGCACAGAAAACTCCGCCAGGAGAACAAAGACAAACATTTCAGAACCCCCGTGCACCTCTCGTACCACAGCGCACGGAAAAGAAAAAAGCTTTCCCCCCCTGCTAAATATATGAGCTTGACGTGGGAGCGCGTGGGCTGGTGAAAGCTCAAGATGCAATGTTTTCCTTCAACGCAGCCCTGCAATATTAAGACAGCCATATCTCTTAGCACGAATTCTCTTTACTTCAAACAGCACTAACGCTCCCATAACGCATAGCCTAGTTTGGTATGTTAAATTTATCTCACAATGTTTTGTGGAGCGCTATGAGGAATATGCCGTGTTGAATATATTCCATTTATTTTCTACTAGTCTAGTTAAGGCAGAGTACGGAGATTTAAGTGTGTTACTGGCAGGGTTCCTTTCTGTGGACATTTACAGATACCCCACCCCAAAAAAAGATTTCTATACAAACACAACCCCAGCCCCCAGTCCATTCATGTATACAGTGGACATCAAAAGGAAGAGGGAATGCATCAGGGCCCATTTTGGCTCAAGGGAAGAAGCCATTTCCACACTTTCTCGACAGGAGAGTAAAACTGCTTTCATCCTGTAACCCACGGCAACCCAGCGGAAGCCTAAACTACCCCTATGCTGTGTTCTACAGCCAAACTAAGCCATTTAATGTGAGGCAATGATCTTGATTTGATTCAACCCAGCCTAATGATTCTCATTCTGAGGGCCAAAGGGGCTTAAGGTTTAACTCCCTGTGCTCAGGGACATAGGACACACAAGGCCCCAGGGACATCTGCCACATAGTGTTAACTTGGTCCTAGTGACAGCTCTACACACACATACTTACATGTAAACACACACACACACACACAACATCCTTTATCCATATTGACCCATTATTGAGGTTATTAGCAGACAATAACACACACCTACAGTATGAAAAGCGAGCAGACGTCCATTTTGTTGAATGTAATTCACATGGTGACACTAAGAGATTCCATCCAGCTCTCTGTCAGAAGAAAACCATTAGTCAAACCACACACTGACACTCAGAGTGGCAAACACACAGGCAGAACATCAGTTGTTTTGCAACAGTGTGGTGGCTCCAAATAGTGACGGGAACAAGGGATACTGTATTACTGTGGAAAAATATGCATTGTTTGAAATGAGCAGAGGGGGAATATTTCAATGGCTGTATTGTTTTACATCTCAGGAACAGTTTATCCCTCTGGTGATGATTATTGTGAACATCAGTCACTACGGGCTTTGGCTACTAAAATGCTTTGACAACATTTCTGAATCAACTAACTATACATGTATTTATATTTCCATGTCTGACTTGATGTTTTTGAATGCCCTTGTTTCTGTTTCAGTCAGATAAATATCCCATCTCTCACTGTCTTTCAGGCAAAAGGAGAGGATGCAGCACCCACGGCTTTGTTGTTTTCCCTAATGTGAGTTAATCTGGAAGCTGTCACATCAAACACAGTGACATCTTAGGTGTTATGTAGATAGTGCTAATAGAAACTTAGCCCGGCTCAGTCCCTGTGGGCCCCTCTCTTGCCTTTTCATTTGGAGGGAGACATCTTCAAAGCCCTCTGTGTCCCTCTGTATCGACCATGCTCCTCTGCAGCCCTAGAGGCTTCCTATTAGAAAGGATTTGTCTTACGAGCTCTGTGTGCTGCCACTCTTGAAAAAAAATGGAGAGAGAAAAAAACATGTTGCTAGGTGTGCTGTACTGCAGTACAGTCCCCTTGGTTTCCTGATGCTGTTTGTCGCTAGTTTTGTAACAGCTACCTCATTTCAAACCAACTCCATGCTGGTCTGCTGGCATCCAATACACCATATCTGACATGGCTAGATATCACTATGACAGACCGACAAACCAACATCGAGTTATCAAACACACTACAGTAGCTTCATTCACCCCAAGCATCATTTCATTGTTCTTGTTTATTGCAGGAGGCAATAGCACTGCCTATGTGGTTTGCAGGAAAAAATAAGCCTGGATTTACAGCTCAACGACCCCGTGTTTTGATAGGTAGGGCTGAGGTGCTCTGACATTTGCTTGATATCTATAATTTCTTATTTTCTTTTAGCAGCGTCCCACGCTGATCATTAGATAACCTCTCATCCGTTTCCTCCTTTATTACTGTATGTCCTATTTCTGTAAGCTATAGCCAGACCACTATCAAGCATCTTCAATAAGACGGGGGGGATGCATAAGATAGAAGTGATGAGAGAGAGAGAGAGAGAGAGAGAGAGAGAGAGAGAGAGAGAGAGAGACGGAGAGGGCTTTTATTCTCTGTTCTTTGCCACAACCTGAAATAAACCCAGGCAGAGTAGCTATAGCTGGCCTGCGTATACCCACAGGGCTTTCACTGTGAACGGCCCCTATAATAAATCTGGTATTATCAGATGCTGGTCATTCAGCAGACACAGTCTAAGTGCTTTTAGATGTGTGAGGACATGAGAGACTTTCACTGCCCCGTTGATGGCTTCCCGTTTGCCTTGGTGTAAGGTTAGTTAAGTCTGTCAACTGGTTGGATTGGAGGAGCCTAGGAAGGAGGAGAGGACATACTATGGAGAAAGGGGTAGGGGGAGACAGAAAGAAGGAAGAGAAGATGATGTAGAGGGGCGCACAAAGACCCTGCCCTTTCCCAGGCTTGATAGAAGGGCACTGGAGAGTAGCCTTGCAGGAATATATTAATAATCCTGCAGTAAGAGCAGACCCATGAGGCAACTGGGTACAAGCTGAACCCATCAAGTTAATCTGAGATAAATTTGCAAGTCATCATCATAATTTAAAATGTTTTAGAGACGGAATATGAGATCAAAGAATCAAAGGAACCAGTCTGATGACAAAGATGTGAGAGAGAAAGAGATGAGAGACAGAGAAGAGAAAGAGAGAGTGGGAGAGGGGGTGAAAAAAGGGAGAGAGAGACCGTTTGCATGGCCAGATTTATTTGGATGGACAAAGGCAAGGCCCTCTGCGTGGTTAGACAGGTAGACAGACAAATAAAGGCTGACAGACAGATAGAGAAATAGGGTGCAAAGCAGCCAGCCAAACGTTGTATGTTGCCGCAGTGTCATACAGATTGATAGATTCATAAATAATAAATCAAGAAATACAGGTAAAATAAACTCAGTAAATAAATGTGCTGTCTTGTCCTCTGCCCAATGTCTAATGGACTGTGTCTATGCACATCTGAGCTTCAGTTTGTGTGTTTGTGTGTGAGTGCACACGCTCTTGTAAGCCGTGTGGCGGCCCAACGGTTATCCATGTTGCCATGGTAATCATTTGCCCAAGCCCCATTAGTGATGTAGTGTGATGATGAGAGACAGCTCTATCCTATAGCTCATAGTGTTAGTGTACCTGTGGGTGTATTCTCTACACTCACATTCATTTCTTAACATCTGACATACAGGCTATAGGTTATATAAACCTCATATACGTCACAATACAATAGAAATGAGCATGCCATTTTTATATCCAACCTAAATAACTTCTTCAAATAAAACAATGATGAAAAATGTCATTACCAACTCTCAGAATTTGGAGAGTTAAATATTTTCAGGTGGCATTGCACATTCACTCTACGCTTCATTAATTGCAGCAATGTACAATCGAGCATCAATGTCTCTGAAATTGTGCATGGACTTATTTCTTGGTAGGCAACACGGGTGGAACTTTATTAACCTTATTAAAGCAAACTAAACTTAAAAACTGTAGGGAAAGCAACTATAAGCAAATATATTTTACTGGGCTAAATCACAGCTAGCTGCTATTTTCTGGTGCAGACAAAAAAAGTTACATCAAAAGACTGATTTATAATGACTAGTGGTTGGATATGATCTGCTGTAGACTAACGCACAACCCACTTTCACACTTTTGTTGAAATCCAAATCAATCAACATTTTATTAAGGGCTACTGTACTCCTGTGCTGCAGTCAGTGCAACTACTGAGTCACAGTGAAAATGTAACAATATTTGCTCAAAGCTATGTGAACATGCACTGATCTCATTATTATTATTATTTACCATGTAGAAGTTGACATACAACAACAAAAAATAATTCTGAATATTATGTTATGAATGTTAACAAGGGAAATTAGTAGGACAAACTGTGGCTGTTTTGGAGTAGTTTGTTTTCCGCCCCTGTGAAAATGACCCAACATTCGTACAGAGGAAATATATCCTACTGTATATGCCTACATACAGTAAGCTGGCCACCATTTATTTGAAATGGTAGTGTGTAATTCTTTATTCTTTCTTCATTTAAAGGATCCCCATTAGCTTATGCCGTAGCAGTTTGCTAATCTTCCTGGGCTCCACAGATAGTAGGATCAGTTCAAGCTAACTGCATCAAATCATAGTTATGTTGAACGGTAGTACTGAGAAGTTATTAATTGGTTCCTTCACTTTGATCCTTGTATATCTCACAAAGGAATTTAGACCTAATTTGACATAATTGACATAATTTGGCATCTTCACAAATAGAACTTATTAGGTTCTTGTTGCATTTTTGCAAAGGACCTCTTAACATTGTAGATGCACACAGGCCATCCTAATATTTCCGGAGTACAACTAACTCAATATTATCATTTTCGTCTTATTCCACAGCATCATGAAGTTATTCATTCTTAATATTTTACAGTCTGTTGCCAGTAAACACGTCAGTAAACACAGTCGACGTGGCTAAAACCCTGGCAGGCAAAACATCTAGAATAGATCGTAGATTCCCTGACATCTAAAAAAAACAACAACATGTGGTTTGGTTAAAAATATGGGAATCTATGAGCAGGGAACACACACAATCACGAACACTAAACCAACTACTGTATAAGACGGCATATACAACATACGGTATAGTAAAGACAGCAACCCACAAGTTACCACGGTTATATGGTCTGTAAATACACAGCCATAAATTCAGTACCCAGGGACACAAAGAGAGACACAGGAATAAGATGCATTGCTTTGCTTCAGTGTTTAATCCAGAGAACTGCAGGGGGAGGGTTTATGGCCCCCGTTGCTACCATGTATTCATATATTGACAAACATGGACAAACAATAGTCTGTGGTTCCATATGAAAAGCATGGATCATCTGGGGGATCTGGAGGCATCAAAACTGCATGATTGCTTTGGTTCTTTAATCTTTTGTACATTTTTATTTCTGTCTATATTCCATCTCTTTTTTTCTTTCCAAGGAACACAGTCTGTATTCCAATATGGTACAGTATGAGAGGCGGGGTAGAATCAAGTAGCAAGCACCGCGCTGACATCTTAATGATTGCCTCTGGGAGGCCTTTGGACTTCATCACAGGGTTCTACAATAGAGGGACTACAGTGGTGCTGCTACTCGCCGAGCTGGTCTGATACATTATGCTTAAAACCACCAGTTCTGGTCAGGCAGCAAGGCCCTCCATCAATACCTCCCACCCTCCATTTCCCTCTCTTCGTTTCACTCTCCTCCATCTCATTTCTTCATCTTCACAACTCACTGATTCAAATATCTCTCCTTTTATTTTTCATTCCATTTCGCTGTCTGTCTCCCTCCTACAGTAGCTGAACCCTTCTCCTTCTATCTTGTCCTCTCTCTCTAACTCAAATATCTTCCTCTTTTCCCCCCATCTTTTCCATTTTCTCTTTTCTGTCTGAGAAAAATGAGCGAGAACTTGCAGAGAGAACATAAAAGGATGTGCATTGGCTAACCCCACGGAGCGGTGTGACTCTAAATTGCATCCTCCGGAACATGGCATGCGTATGTGTGTGCCACAGCTGTGCAGGGAGCCACAGGGACCCACTAGAGTGGGGGATCATGCTGTCTGTGCACTGCATGCTCTCTCTCTCACACTCAGAGTCACATCACACACACACACATGCGTGCGCACACATACACACACAAACACTAAGCTCTCCACAGTGCCAACAACCTCTGCCAACAACAACAACACAACCCAGTGATGTGTGTGTCCCTACAAGCCCTTCACGGGTATAGGATGCAGTCCTGCCATCATTTTGGGGTTGAGCTAAGAGTGGAGGTGGGGGGGAAGGGGGGGGATTTAGTGTTTCACCTAAATGTGAGCTTGCTGCCTGGAAGACATCCAGTATACTGTTTTACTCTGAATTATTAAAAGCTGCCTCTTATTGCAGCTGGGACTGAAATAGTTTAGAGGCCACAGACTATAGCTGCTGGCACAAACTATATAATTTATATTTACTGCTATTCTTCAACAACCCAGCTTACGTCTGATGGACAGAACAGAATCGTTCAAATGCACTGTCAGATCAAATCTAAGTTGGATAAAAATGGGGGCGAAATGTTGCAAAAACACTGACCAAAAAAACACACCTACAAAGGCGAATGTGTTGACGTGCTTGATCTGGTCTGTACTAGCTCAGCTGTATGCAGTAGCCTTCTGCAGGCAGGGCAGATGACAGCAGCCTTCGCCACTAGCTATCACCCTGATGCTGCTTCCCTCAGACAGCCCTCCTCTGCAATGCAAATACACACTTCCACATGAGCAGGCCCATCACTCCCATTCCCCATACACTTGTATTCTGTATCCCCCCCCCACACACACACACACCACCCCTCCCCCAGGGGCCCTCAGACCCTGTCGCCCCCTACCCTGTGCCTCAGTGCTCCTGGCCTTCTCTGGGAAGGGGTGGAGGCTGGGGCAGAGTTGGGTAGTGGGGGGCCTCGGTATGCCATGATGGAGGGCTGCCACGGGTGTTTCCACTCATTCTTCCTGTCAGTCACCCTCCTCTCCTTGCCCTCCGGCCATGTGTACTGTATTTCATTAGTCCTGATTTTTGCTGACAAACGCTGGCTGTTGTGCTGTGCAGCCCTTACCCTCTCTGTGGACACCACACCATAGCATGGCTTGATCTGCCTTACAAATGAGCTCCCTTCACAACACAACTGCAGGAGTGGGTTGCCATCTCGAGCTGTACTGTCTACAAATACAGTACACAGAGACATCCACATATCCACATACACAAACACACACACACACACACAGAAAAGGGGGTGGCTGTTTTAACATTGAAGGTATGACTTAAACCTGTCAACATGACCCTCCCTCTCCTCCCTCCCTCTTTCTCTCAATATTTCAACCATTCTGTCACTTCAACCCCCATCTAATCTCTCTCCTTACTCACCCCCCTCTCTCTCCCAGAGGCAGAAGGTCCAGCCACTGGGACGTCAGCTCTGATTAGCCATGTTGGGAGACGCGTCTTAAGTGTGTCCTTCATTATCGAGCAAAGCGACATGTTCTCAGCTACATTTGGCTGTGCCTCCTAAACTGTCATCTTGTCTATTTGGATATCCTGTTATTGGAAGCCATTCTTTTCTCTTCTCTTTTACAACACACACAAAACATGCACATCCACACATCCACACATCCCCCACACACACACACACACACACACACACACCTCTGTACAGGACCATAGTTTATCATCCACCTGTGCCCCCCGCCACCCTCCCACTCTTTCTCTCTGTCTGCAGGCAGTGGCACACCTGTACAGGCCTGTACAGGGACTCAAGATGGATTGTCAGTCAGACTATCTGGGCCTTCCTTGCCTCCTTTCAGCACCGCTCTGCTCAGCTCTGCTCTGCTCTGCCATGCCCGCTGGCCTGGAATGAAACCAGACTCATCTGGTTCAGCCCGTGTGGGACAGGTGACGCTTCACAGTGCCAGACTGACTTCAGATCATTTGAAGTACACTGTGCCAGACCAGAGTAGGCTGGTCTGGTACAGAGAGTCTACAGTGTCTCTTTCTCACACACACACACACACACACACACACATATATATATATATACGTATGTACGTACACAGTTTCCCCCGTTACACAAAACTCTCAGTTCTCTAACCCAGATCACAGCCGTGTCACATGATTCAATCTCGCAGACAGGCGGGCGAGCAGTCTCCAGCCACAACCAGAAATAGGTTAAACAGGCTATAAATATCAAAAACATTAATAATTCAGCTTTTTTGCTAACCTGTACCTCAGAAAAGAAAAAGCACACTTCTCGCCGTGAAGTGGCTTAATGGGCAGGGTGTGTGGTGGATTATTTTGGTATTCTAAGCTATTTCTCCCTCCACAATATACTCTGCCAGTTGTAGGCAGTGGGAGGGGGAGCTGATAGCAGCGTTGTTCTGTCATCACCACTAATGTCACAGACGAGGTCAAAATACAATCATCTGTACTTATCAGGACTGTAACTCACAACAACCTCAGTGAACTCTTGAACTTTTGGTATTGTAGCTTAGCTGACACGCTTCACGTCTTACAGCAATGGATGATATTGTTTACTAAAACACTGCATTCGCATTATTTACTCAGTCCTTTCAGCAAAGTATCTCTTTTACTTCTACATTTTTAATTATTGTAACAATAATAGCTTTGCAGTAAAATGTAGTTGAATTGAATAAATATTTGATGACAACAGCATTACTAAAAGCAACTTAACAGAGAGCATTGCATCACATGTACTGATGCAAGTACATTAAATAGTACATGAAATGGAATTAAATAGAATGAAATTTAGTGATGAAACGCATCTTCAGTGTTTTACTGTGTTGTTTATTCTCTAAAGGCAGGTGCAGAGTGCAAATCCAGCTCTTTGCTAAATACCCTTGGAAGCCAATCCCCTGGGGAGAAGAAGGCTTGTCTAAATATGTGGCTAATCTACCACAGAGAAAAACGAGGGTAACAAAGGGGAGGGGGAGAGAGAGAGAGAGAGAGAGAGAGAGAGAGAAAACCAAGGTGAAGAAGAAGAAGAAACATTGTGATGGGTCCAACAGTTAGCCTTGTGTGTTTTAGTCTATTTCCGGCCTCTGCTCCAGGGGTGTGTGTGAATGTATGTCCGTGTGTGCGAGTGCACGCTCTAGGGGTGTGGGGGATTCAGTTCCCTTAGGAGCACTCTGGTATAGCAGCTCTTTACTGCGTGTACATCACACCTATGTACCATTACAGCAGTACCACACACACACACACACTTTTGTTGTGCTTACATGCTGCCACTGGCACTGCAGTAATATTTCCGTGTGCCAGAGTAGCAAAGTGCAACCAACAGTATAATGAGCATGCATCACAATGAAAGTTGAGGATGAACTGTGACATCTTGCACAGAGACACCCCCCTCTCTTCTCACTCTCTCTCTCTCTCTCCCGCTCTCTCTCACACACACACACACACACACACAAAAGCCTCCCTCTTTTTATGACACCGTCCGCTCCATCTATTAATCAATGGGAGTTGGCTTGCGTAATAACCTCGGAGACGGGCTGGGCCACAGACATAAAACCATTAGAAGACCACAATCCACAAAGCCCTCTTTATTGTCATCTCAATGCATCAATACCGGTTATTAAAAAAACAGAACAGACCTCAGAGATGGACTCCGGGAGCTGGCAGACCCCCAAACACATTTCACCAACTCATAGACTGCCTAGAAGAGTTTTTTTTCTACGACAATCAAATTCTGCATAGGATGATAGCCAAGAGTTTGAATTCACTTCTTCTTTGTTTCCTAAATTCCTTCATTTCTTAATCATTAAAGCATATCTTACAAGAGTGAAAGCCAAATGAATTGTTTCAGGTAACACCTTAGAGACATGCTCATGGCTATGATTAAAAAAGATGCAGCAGTATTTCATTTGTAACTCTTACATGTATTCATAGAACAGGAGGCTTCTTTTAAAGAAGGAAAAGACCTTTGCCAGGCCTGTTTCTATTCCTTCATCCCTGCTCTGTGCCTTTCCTGCGCACACACACACACACAGACGCAGACACACACACACACACACACACATGCGATACACATTCCTGTTACCCAGGGGCTAAATTCTAACGAGTCCCGCCTCCCTGGCTACAAGGCCTCCCATCCTGCCAGCAACGATTGGCTTCATGCTGACCAGCCGACTCTCTCCTGCCCCCACCCCCACTCACTCAACACACACACACACACGCACAAACACACAAAACACATACTGTACATCTCCAACCTCCACACAAATGCAGCATTGAATTATTCAGCCTTTGCGGCAGCCAGGCAAGCGCGCAAGCAAGATGGACTGTGGTTGATGAGCAGGTGGATGGGATGGCATGCAAGCATG
>CABFOS010119707.1:0-13353 GCA_900660315.1 Diretmoides pauciradiatus
GGAGTACACACACACACACATACACACACACACACGCACAGCCACACACACACGTTGTGAACTCAGATATAAGCCCACACACACACATACACACACACACATACACACACACACATACTGTACATGCAGAGACGTGTGTGACGATCGCACACAGTCGCATACAAAACACATGACGTGCACACTCAAACACACACTGAAGGACTGAAACACGCAACCCTCTATCCTACACACACACACACACACACACACACACATGCAGATACACACACACACACACACACACACACACACACACACACACACACATACACACACACAAATTAATACACCACCATTCATACGTAACCACAGGTTTTATTTTGTACCCCAATAGGTGGATAACTCCTCCCTAACAGGCGAATCAGAGCCTCAGAGCAGGTCACCTGACTGTACCCATGACAACCCCTTGGAGACCCGTAACGTTGCTTTCTTCTCCACCAACTGTGTGGAAGGTATAGTAACCATAGCAATAATACTAGATCCTATAATTAATTGTATATAGAACACATATACTTTGCTCCAAGAGTAAAAAATAAATATTTAAATGTTCAGTCCATCTTAGATTCCATCATAAATATTCAGAAGCGATGTTGATGATCAATAGTAAGCAGTATCAGAAGACTATATCACACACTAACAACATCTTCCCCGATATCCCCCAACCCAGGCACAGCACGTGGCCTTGTTATCTGTACCGGCGACCGTACCGTCATGGGCCGCATCGCTACCTTGACCTCTGGCCTAGAGACCGGCAAGACCCCCATCGCCAAGGAGATCGAGCACTTCATTCACATCATCACAGGTGTGGCCGTCTTCCTGGGTGTGTCCTTCTTCGTCCTGGCCATCATCCTGGGCTACTCCTGGTTGGAAGCTGTCATCTTCCTCATCGGCATCATTGTGGCTAACGTGCCTGAGGGGCTGCTGGCTACAGTCACTGTAAGTGGACCAATAAAAAGGCATTTCTGTGGCCCTTGCCACTAGTTCCCCTATAGCGGTTTGCTTCCAGTGTTTTGTGTTGACGCTGCATTCTGTTTCTTTTTCACAATCTGTCTTTTTCTGTTGATCAGTATCTTTCTCATATACCATAAGGCTCTGCAGCTGCTTTCTTCAGCATCAAGTAAGAGAGAATCAATTTTTTTATCCCCGTTGAATGTATATGCCTCCAGGTGTGTCTGACCCTGACTGCCAAGCGTATGGCCAAGAAGAACTGCCTGGTGAAGAACCTGGAAGCTGTGGAAACCCTGGGCTCCACCTCCACCATCTGCTCCGACAAGACAGGCACCCTGACCCAGAACAGGATGACCGTGGCCCACATGTGGTTTGACAACCAGATCCACGAGGCCGACACCACCGAGGACCAGTCTGGTTAGTGGAGAGAGGGTCAAAGGGGTCTGGGGATAGACAAGACACCACTGCTGTCTAAAATATGCACACAACGTAAATGGGATCACTGATTTACAAAGCCATAACCAATTCAAATATTTATGGCTCATGCTCTCCACTTTTTTCTTCCTTCTCCAGGTGCCTCTTTTGACAAGAGCTCAGTGACATGGGTGAATCTGGCTCGTGTCGCTGCTCTGTGTAATCGCGCCCAGTTCAAAGGAGGTCAAGACGCCCTGCCCATCCTGAAGCGTGACGTGGCTGGCGATGCCTCCGAGTCGGCTCTGCTGAAGTGTATTGAGCTGTCCTGTGGCTCTGTCAGGACGATGAGGGACAAGAACAAGAAGGTGGCTGAGATCCCCTTCAACTCCACCAACAAGTACCAGGTACGTAACATACAGTCTTACGCAGGGTGGATTGTGGCTGCGCGCACAAGATGCATGCCCACATATGATTTAAACACACTACTATACAGAACTAATTGACAGCCACATACAACATAAACAAAGCTTTCCCACAACACCAACAATACTAACATCAACAACACCATTACACATCCTACAAAGCTATTAGAGGGTAATGTATCAACGTTCTCTCCTCTTCTCCACCCCTAGCTCTCAGTGCACGAGACAGAAGACCTCAATGACAACCGCTACCTGCTGGTTATGAAGGGAGCCCCCGAGAGGATCCTAGATCGTTGCTCCACCATCATGCTGCAGGGCAAGGAGCAGCCTATGGACGAGGAATTGAAGGAAGCCTTCCAGAACGCCTACATGGAGCTGGGAGGACTGGGAGAGAGAGTTCTGGGTGAGGATAGAGGGATGGGCGAATGGAGGGTTAGATGGGATAAAGAGAGAGGGAAGAAGGGATGGTCAAGGAGGGTTAGACCCAATAACCTGATGTTTGAGGCAGGAATTGTAGGTAATACTGGAAGAGTAAGTCCCATGGGAAGTAGGGACACGGATAGAAGATAGGACTTTGTTCATAGACATACATCAAATGCTTTAATATGCTTACAGAACAAGTGAGGCTTCATGCACAGTAGCTGTTGAATGAACACAGTAAGTCATACCTCTCCACTCTCTCCAGGTTTCTGCCACCTGATGATGCCAGAAGACCAGTACCCCAAGGGCTTCGCCTTCGACACTGAGGATGTTAACTTCCAAACAGACAACCTTTGCTTCGTAGGCCTCATGTCCATGATCGACCCTCCCCGTGCTGCTGTGCCTGACGCTGTTGGCAAATGCCGATCCGCTGGTATCAAGGTGAGCTATATCAGTCCATCTACATTTGATCGCTATATTCAGTGTTAGGCCGTAAAAGTTCTATTGCAAAGACGTAATCTTTGTCGCTCTTGTTTGTATAGGTCATTATGGTTACTGGAGATCACCCAATCACAGCCAAGGCCATTGCCAAGGGGGTGGGCATCATCTCCGAGGGCAACGAGACAGTGGAGGATATTGCTGCCCGTCTCAACATCCCTGTCAGCCAGGTCAACCCCAGGTAACTGACACACACATACACACACAACCACAGTTGCACAACCTCAGTTGCACTTACATAGATTGACCGCAATTATCGAAGAGACAGCAGAGTCCGAAATTCACACCAAACGCTTAATGTCAGTAAAATTGGTCTTTGGTAGATAAATTGTCACACAGACTTTTTGAGACCATAATATTTGAATGCCTTGATTATATACAGTCTTTGGTCTTTTTCCTCTATACTCTCTCTGACCGTGAGCCAATCAAATCAAAGCAAACCCATGGCTCTACATCAACCATGCTCTTGATTGGCTGCCTGTTTTACTGGTTCTACCAAAAGCAGAAGCGTCTCAACTTCTGTTTCTCTGCTATCTGGATGATTAACTACAGTCTAATCTTAAATTGAAACTAAATCTGCTCTTGTCTCTTCATTGAATGTTTCACACAGTGCTTTATTCTATGAGTTGAAAAGGGTTGATTGATTGATTGATTGATTGATTGATTGATTGATTGATTGATTGATTGATTGATTGATTATGTCTGTCCAGGGATGCCAAGGCTTGTGTGATCCATGGAACAGACCTGAAGGATCTGTCTCAGGATCAGATGGACGACATCCTGAGGAACCACACGGAGATCGTCTTCGCCAGGACCTCTCCACAGCAGAAGCTCATCATTGTAGAGGGTTGCCAGAGACAGGTTGGATCATCTAATGAATGCTTTTAAATAAAATGTTTTATTGTATTGTAGATACGTACATTTTGGGTATTGGTGGCCCACATAGGTATCAAATCCATAACCCTACCAGTGTTAGCACCACATATTTTACCCCTTCAGGTATACAGGTACAATATGCCTTCTAATGCATTACATCCACATGTATATGTATTATATGAGGATCTGTTTTCTACCACCTACCATCACTGTCATGACATTTCTATGAAGGATTCACTACTTTTCTTGTTTAATTATTGCCTGGTGAAATGAATCAGCTCTTGAAAACAACACAGCCAATGTAACATACATAAAGGATGAATTAAATAAATAAATGTAACTGTCACTTTGAAGCGTATTCATGCCTCACTGCTGATATGAGCCACCTCATCCCTCTTTCCTCTCTCCCAGGGTGCCATCGTGGCTGTGACAGGTGATGGTGTGAACGACTCTCCTGCCCTGAAAAAGGCCGACATTGGCGTTGCCATGGGAATCTCAGGATCCGATGTGTCCAAACAGGCTGCAGATATGATCTTGCTGGATGACAACTTTGCCTCTATCGTCACTGGAGTGGAAGAGGGTGAGCAGAGGCAAACAACAGAACAGGGAGACAGAGACCAATTAAAGCAATAAAGGGATCACGATGCGGGGAAGCAGGAAGCAATAAGTAAAAGGGGGGAAGGGGTGGATGGACGAGAAAGTGCCCGAAGTCCACTGAATCATGGACCCTCCTGAGTAAAGGGATCTTAATTCAGAAGATCTGGTTTGCTCATTTACCATATTTGTAACACAAAAAACCTATTTATACCATCATGGCTGTTTCCGAATGGTCGATAGAATATGTGACATCAAACATGTAGTGCATATAGTTTCAGTCATCATGGAAGGATAACATTTTACAAGAAATGAAAAGATGCAGATGCAGTTTTTGTGCTGTATTTTCATTGTTATTTTATACATAAAAAGTCACCCGAATGCAGGAAACAAAAGGTCTCTGAATCCGACTCTCTTGTCAAGTACAGAAAATGTGACCAGAGAATTCAAATTGATCTGCACCCGACATTGTTGCAGCTGTAGAATAGGACTTAATGTATCCATCTACTTTCTCCCTGCAGGTCGCCTGATCTTCGACAACCTGAAGAAGTCCATTGCCTACACCCTGACCAGCAACATCCCAGAGATCACCCCATTCCTGCTCTTCATCATCGTCAACATTCCCCTGCCCTTGGGAACCATCACCATCCTCTGTATTGACCTGGGTACTGACATGGTGAGAGTTGATTAAACACACACACACACACACACACACACACACACTTTGCTACTGCTATCCCTATCACACACGTAGATTGAATGTTAGAAGTTGACATGTCTCCCTCTTCTCCCAGGTGCCCGCCATCTCCCTGGCCTATGAAGCAGCTGAGAGCGACATCATGAAGCGTCAGCCCAGGAACCCAACCAGGGACAAGCTGGTGAATGAGAGGCTTATCAGTATTGCCTATGGACAAATTGGTAGGTGGAGTAAAGATAGGGACCCCTGATACAGGCTTTGAATGCTCTTTCCTCTAGATAAACGTGTTAAAGAAAGTGTGATGATCTGAATGATCTTTGCAATCTGCAATCTGCAATCTGTGTGTTTGTCCTCAGGTATGATCCAAGCTCTGGGAGGCTTCTTCGCCTACTTTGTGATCCTGGCTGAGAACGGTTTCCTGCCCTCTATACTAGTAGGCATCAGGCTCAACTGGGACGACCGCTCTTGCAACGACCTGGAAGATAGCTATGGGCAGCAATGGGTATGTGTAGTCTGTGTGTGTGGGTGTGTGGGTGTACATGTGTGCACATGTATAGGTGTTTGCAGTTTGTATTTCCTTCCCTCACTCCCACCTCCTCTGTTGCCCTCAGACATACGAGCAGAGAAAGATTGTGGAGTTCACCTGCCACACAGCCTTCTTCGTCAGCATTGTAGTTGTGCAATGGGCTGACGTCATCGTCTGCAAGACAAGGCGTAATTCTGTCTTCCAGCAGGGCATGAGGTGAGTCAAACAACAACTGTGCTGCAGTGTCAGTTTCAGACTATAAAGAAATATAATCTGATGTAAACCAGGCCTAGAACATAGTGAATGTCTATTTGTGTGTCTGTATCTCCCATCGTCAAATGTTTCTTGCGTGTTTCTCAACTCAGGAACAAAATTTTGATCTTCGGCCTGTTTGAAGAGACGGCCCTGGCTGCCTTCCTGTCCTACTGCCCAGGCATGGATGTGGCACTCAGGATGTATCCCCTAAAGTGAGTGCCATTATTACACACGCTTTCTTTCACACGGATACATACTTCCACATAAAACACACCGTCATTGTCTGTTCACTTGGTTATGTTTAATCCTTGGACTCTCCCTCTCTCGCCCACAGGCCTACCTGGTGGTTCTGTGCATTCCCCTATAGTTTTCTCATCTTTGTTTATGATGAAGTTCGAAAACTGCTCATCCGCAGGAACCCTGGAGGTGCGTATCTGTTTCTCTATTCCAGCAAAACTGTCTTGAAATAGTTTTAACTAAATGGAAAGAACTGATTTAAAGCACTGAATTAAAACTCCATTTTCTCTGTCTTTCTCTCTCTCTCCTCCCACAGGCTGGGTGGAAAAGGAAACATACTATTGATCAATGGAGAATATCTTTACTCAAACCCCCTACATCCTCCACTTATTTCTCCCCCTGTCACTCCATCCCTGGCAAGACGCACCTCCAGATGCCCCGCCCCCTTAAAGACAACAACCGCTTTGAAGCAATTTTCATCACAACTGCCCCAAAGATTAAAAACAGCAAATGCACCTTTACAACTTTCTACATTGACCCCCATCCTCCCCATCTCCTATGATACTCTTTGCATGTGTTCTCTCACTGCTGTGTGCATAAACCAATATATCTACCAAACGGCAGCTGCATATTGTGTATGTAGATTTGAATGAGCTAAGATGCAAAGGGAGTGTCTACGCTCTGCAAAAAAGGGCCATCCAGCTCCTTCCCCTGCTCCCCCTCTTTCTCTATACCTCTTTCCCCTCGTTCGGCGACCCTTTGCTTGTCCTCCAATCACACACAGATAGACAGATCACAAAGTGAGATCCCACCACCGACACCACTCCGACTGCCACCTCTCGCCTCCGTCTCCTGTCTCTGGGGGACCAGCGGAGTGGTCATCTCTCTGTCGTTCTCACTGCGTCCATTTTCCTTTTTCAGCGGCCACAGTGTTGTTGTTTTTTAATATAAAGGGGTAGGGGGGATTTCAATGATTTTACTTGTCTTTTTTATTTGTCTGATGGGAGGGGGGTATGTGAGAGCTGCTTTTCCTCATTTAGGCATAACAAAGCACACCCCATGGCGTCCCGTCCTCCCCTCCCTCCCCCTTCGTCTCTCACACCCCTCGCCTCCCCTCCCTCCTGCCCGGTTTGTCTCTGTTTGTGTGCACTGTGTGAACCATTGTCCTTGTTAATAACTACTACAGTACACCCCCTTCCCCCCTCCCCCTCGAAGTTGGAAAATACAACTCAATCTTTCTGTGTGTTCTAGGAAAACTATATAATTCTATACTGAATTTAAATGAAATAATAAAAAAAAACATGTTGAAAATAAACAGAGGCATTCATGAAAAAGAACGTCAACAATATTGGTGAGATAGGAAAAAGAGTGAGAGGTACTTCTCTCTCTTTGTGTTTTTTGTTTGGTTTCAGTACTTCTTTTTGCTGTTTTTTCAGAAGGCCAATATAAAAATACAAAAGCAGAGCAGGGTTTTGGGTTGTGTTTTTACCAAGGGACGTGGGACAGCAACCGAGGCTTTCAGGTTCCTATCACTGCAGGTGTGCTGGTATGATGTGATGCAGTGTGCTGTGATGTCGTGAGTGGTGAGGATGAGTCCATATTCCTGGGGTCTAGAACTGGATCTGGTTTAGTTCAGGTCCTGGTACGGTACAGTACAGTACAGTCCGGCCCGGCCCAGGCCTTGCGTTCTGTGTGAATGTATGTGTTGGAGACCAGTGAAGGGCCAGCGGTCTCAGGCTGGGTCTAACTCAGATGGCTGTAGAGGTTGAGATTGAAGAAAAAAAAAATAACTACACAACTAGTAGAAAAATATGTGTGAAAGAAATGAAACCAACACCAATAAAACATCTAGAACATTTAATACAACCTAGCTCTGTCTGTGTCTTTATGTCTCCGTCTTTGACTCGAGTGGAACTTGTGCGTGACTTATTATGGTTACATTGGTTTACTCCTTGTTGTCTATATAATTCTTTCTCTGTCTGTCTCTCACTAAAAAAATGATTCCCAATATGCCATATCAAAGTCTTATCACAATAAAAATATTCAAATATGAGAGAAATGCCGTACTTTTACTACATCACTTTTTATGATCAATAGTTTTTATTGTGTTCCATAAGAATAATACACAGTGAGCAAAACACACAGATTTTATGTCTTAGATTCTATTATCATACAGCAGGAATACTGGCACAGCACGAACAGGAAAAGAAGAGATATGAGGATCGGGTGCCACCTAGTGTTATGTGAATATGTGTGTACTCCCACTGCAGACTGCATAATGTTAAGCTGCCATAGGAGGTACAGTAGAGTTGGCAGCAGACCAGAGTAATGCACCAAACCACTATATAAATGTGTCAACCTTGTCTGACATCAACACATATTAGTTTCCGCATGGGACACACAAGGTAAAAGCAGAACAGTCTCATGAAACCACAATACGACTTTTAGCCATATGCGACAATATTCTACATTTTGATTCAGAAATCGTACATGATAGGTGTGATCAGGAAAACAAAAAAAAACAGGAAAGAAGGTAGCAGTAATATCCCTTTTGAATTGAATGAGGGATACTGAAATAAAGAGAGAAGTTACAACCTAGTAAATATACTGCACTTCTTTATATCTTTAATCTTCGGTATCATACTTTAATTCATGTCATGTCATGTCAAGGGTCATGTATTTTAAATGAGCCTCTTATTGTCTGACTAGTGCACAGGTCAAAGAAATCCTAGGTGATATATATTCTATAATGAGATGAGTTGGGTGTTCTGAGGGGTCACCTTGCCATAACATGTGGAACCTAACACGTCCCTTTGAGTGAGAAAACATAACTTTTCCAGGCACAACTCTACCTTTATTATCCCAAGACAAATGCAGTCTCTCCCTCTCATAGACACAGTTCCAAACACACATGCACACCCACTTTGTGTGTCAGTCACACTGGCACTCCCACTCCCTCTCTCTAATTTCCCTTGTGTCTCTGCAGTGAGCTCACTGCAGTGCGACTCTCTCCTCTCTCTCCCCCTTCGCCACCCTCTGTATAATAGAATATCGATCGCTTGCCTTTGCCGCAGTGTGTAAGCGAGTGTGTCTTTGGAGGAGTGTGTGTGAGGGGGGCCCTCCAAGGTCATCACCATGGCAACCTGGACATGGGGTCCTCTTGCTGTGCTGTCACAGACCATAGGTCAGAGGGGTCACATGAAGAGGGGGACCGTAGGGGGGCAAGAGGGGGTTGGTGAGCGCTGCAGTATTCGGTGCACTAGAGACAGTTAGAGAGGAGTCATGAAGGTGGGAACTGTCTTATTCCACTGTGTATTCAGACTGGGGCAGAATGAGAACATGTAAAGTCTAAGTGCGAGGGGCCATCGAGTTCACTATCTGCTGCCACGCATGCAAACACAAACCTATCGAAATCTATAGAGGCAAAACAGAGGGACTGTACTTCCTGTGTTCCGAAAAGAAACAGTGATGATCCATTGTTATATGAGTTTATTGCGGTTCCCAAATGCCATTAAATACAAAAAAAAACATACATTGTTAAATTAATAACATTGTATTTTAAAGTATTTCAGAAAGAAAATACAATGACCTTGAGATGTAAAAGGTATAAGCAGAGCTGATAAATATGCATATACTTACAGTCAGCAATGTACCACATCATGCATATCAATACAAAATACCATTACTAAGTAGACCTTTTGAAATGTCTTCAACTGAAGACAACTGAACTATAGTAAATGCCTCAAAATGCCAAATTGGTTTCTGTTCCAAATGAATTTGCTTTGTCAAATAAAGTCATTTGTCTAACTGATGCATGACCATTATAAAAACTATACATTATTTAAAGCTTTAAATGGCACATTTCCCCTGTAAAGGTGGAGACATTTTAAGTATTACCTTTAAATAAGAAATGTCATATTATTTGTATGACTATCAAAGATCTGAGTGTGTCTGTAACAACTACTTCAGAGGCAAGACAAGGTGCTTTCATGGCACATCAGGATGAGGAAAATGTGGGAATATATGGTACACATTAAGCTTAGGAACAGATCTTTTTTTCCTCCATCCATCTGGGCTAAGATGATCACAGGGTAAAACTGAAGGCTGATGGTAGAGCGCCTACAAGGTTAAACTCCAGCAAGGTCTTCATACAGGCTCCATGAGGAGCTCTTCCATGTCAGATCCCTCCAGCTCACGGAACGCAGCATGAGAGCCAATCACAAACAGTGTTGCTCCTGAGAAGAGAAATGACAGATGGAAAGAAGCACAAGGAAGGGGACTCATCAGTATACATTTACATTACAGGTATGAACCTGACTCTCGTAACACAGAGATGTGAAATGAATGCAACAGTAGAATGTTCTTCAATCCATCACTAGCCTTAGAAACATTCAGTAGTGGGGAGCGATAGTTCCTCTAGAATGACCGTGATGCAGCAGTGCGGTAACACCTAATGAGGCTTGGCTTACCCAGAACCCAGAAGACTGCAGCTCCAGCTCCAGCCAACCAGAACACAGGAAGAGAGACGGCTCCAGCCAGACTCATTTGGTGAGGGACAGTCAGCTCCTTACCTGGTTGACAAGAAAATGACACACGCTTGAAAAAGAGAAGAAAAGAACAGCAGTGGTTTTGTGCTGACTCCTCTGCCTTTTCTGGTTGACTGAGGAAAATGATTAGACAAATAACAAAATCCCACTATCGTCTATGCAGAGAAGTCAAGGCTTCCATATATTTCTGAACACATGACAAAGACACCCATCATCACTGGAGAAACATGCGGCATGCTATTATGGAACCAAATCAAATTGTTTCTTCCATGTTTCCTTGTTTGCGAAAGGCAAAGGTAACAGAGAAACTATTTCTGCTGTGATCACATAGGAGAAGAAACTAAAGAACCATTTTCCTACAAGTGACTTGCTGAAATGCAAATCTAACTTTGAGAATGCCTCCAGCTTTTGTTTACATGTCACAAAACTGACCCACCTTCTGTCATTACACGTGGTTTCAAATATTTAACTAGTCTTGGTATTTGTATTGCACTTTTCTGAAAACAATGTTTACAATGTGCTTTACATATAATAAAACAATAGAGATAGTGAAGTAAAAGTACCACAATTAATTTAGTATAATATGAGAAAGAAAAAATAAAGGTTTCATTTATGTTGCCAGACACACACAAAGAAAAGTTGGGATCATTTGAGATAAGTGCAAAGGTTCCTCGTGTTTTTTCAAGTATTCAACAATATATTAAACAGCGACTCTGCCAAGGTTTGTATGGCAAATATGGCAACTTTTCTTACCAAGGACAACCAGCTTGGACTCAAGGGACTTGAGGTGGATTATGTAGAAGGCACCAGCGAACACCGCCAAGGCAATCAGCAGCATGGGAGAGCTGATACTGAGGGAGGCAATAGCAGAAGACCATCAGTCCAGTTGATTTGGTGTTTATTATGGTAGCAATTTTAGATTTGGCTTTAGTCTTATGATCATTTAATCCATTTTAAGTTTTCATTCATTTTAGTAAGCATAAATCTTTGGATATTTAGTCTACTTTTCAATCACAATCTCTTCAAACAGATTTTAAATCCTCCTTTTCCTTGTGACATTTTCTTAGACCAGTGATTGGTTCTCCGCCAACACGAAAGCTGCTATCTGACCCCATGCTGTCCTTACATGCAGTAGAGGATGAGACCCATGAAGATGAAGGTATAGTTGCTGTTGTAAGTGTCCACGTTCTTCACCACCCTCTGACACACCTCTCCAAAGTTGCGGGGTTTGGAGAACTTCCGCTGGTCCACGAAGCTCGCCCACGGTCGAATGGACACTCGACGCCTGTCAACCCACTCTTTCATCATACCGACTGAGAAGCCTTTGGGGAGCCAGAGTCTGGGAAATAAGGCAGAAAGCCACTGAGGACTAAATACATAGATACATATAGAAGGGAAGAAGAACACAGCAGTGCGACATCCCTGCCCTATGTTTGTGTATTCCTATCCCACATTTTCTGGATCGCTGATGAACCAAATCTAAACAGCTGTTTTGTATTTTTGTAAGCCTGTCATGATGCGTTAGCCATGTCAACTTTTACATATCTGGTCGTCTTTGAAGTGAATACTCAATTGGTAGCAATTACCCCCATAAGTACCACTAAACGCTCTTGTGTATCTATATGGAGATGGAATATTTCATGCTATTAGTCTGCATCATAGACTGATGAACAGCATTATTAGCAGTAGGCTTATTTGCACTGGATAGAAAAGTAGAAACGTTAGAGATGGATAGTCCAAAAGAGACCTAAGGCAAAAATGTGAAGATGTTTATGCGTTTGTCAAGCTGAAAGACAGACAAGACTGAGAAAACTACAGCAGAATCTTGCTGATCCAAACGCTGGGGGAAGCACCTCACAGTACCAATGCATACATTTATGGTATGGGTGGCACCAGTGGGAATTGAACCCCCAATCCTGACAGTATTAGTACCACGCTCTACCCACTGAGCAACACAGGGCCACTGAAAGCTCCTGATAATATCATTCCGAAACACCCACAATACAATTGATTTGAGTCCAATCGGCACCTCTCCTCTGTTTGAAGCACTTAGTAAACTTCAAACTGTAATCAGAAAGTATAGAAAATCTTACTTGGCCATGATTCCTGCTCCACCTGTCCCAGTTGGCTGAGCCTCCTCAGCACTGAACACATCTCCAGCCTTGCTGTCCATGTCTACAAGGCAGTTTTCTCCCTTAGGAGCTCCAGAAGGCATCTACGGACAGCTTGCTGCCAAGTCACATTAAGTGCACACACACAAAAAAACAAAGTATAAATGCTTTTTCCTTTTGTAGCCATTCGATTTTCGTATGATGTCATCCACACACAGAGAGAGAATGAAGTAATGGAAAATGTTAGTCTGCAAAGGGCTTGGTCACTGTCAACTACACCAGGCAAGACATTCATGCAACTACTAGTCAACGACTGATATACTTTAACTTTGCTAAAGTTATCAACATTACACCCCATGTAGAAATAATGAATGCTGTAAAAGACAACTTTTCTGGTTGTTGGTAGGATTCGCTTTGCTTTGTTAGCAGTCTGCTCCACTGCTGCTAACGTTAGATGCCCAATCCAGTCCAGAACAACATTAACACGTGTCTCAGTCCATCCCAGACCTGTGTAAGTGGGTGGATGTTACATACACACCGATGGAAAACAGTGCAGACAAGTTTAGTCCTAATCAGTTACCTAAATATACTCACAGAAAATGAAAGGCTTGGCTCCCTCTGCTCTCTGGGCTTGTTGTTGCTGCGGATTCCAGCTTCTTTGCTCCGGCCGTCGGTTTGTGGCCCCATAGGTGCCTTGACCTTGATCTGTCACTGCGCACTATTATATGCTGCAGTGCACGGACATCTCACCTGTATCAAATTAAGGCTG
>CABFOS010119709.1:0-11644 GCA_900660315.1 Diretmoides pauciradiatus
ACACACTTGCACACATACATACACATGCACATGTACTCATTTGTTCAGGATTGTACACATAAACACACACATCTTCCATCTAACCCTTGCTCAACTCCCGTTGAGCCAACCAGGACCTCTTTTGCCCCTCCTCCCCCCATACGCCCACATTCTCTCGTCCTCTTGCTCCTCTTTCTCTCTCTCCCACTTTCTCATCCCATCCTCCTCTCTCGAAGTCGTCCAGTGTAACATGCTACTTTTAATTTGCAATAACACATGACAAGGACAGATTAATGGCTCTTATGGCACCTGTGTCCCTGAAGCTCGTCTTACGGGGACCCGGTGTACATAACGCGTGTCACACTACATTATCTCTACAGCCCTCCAGTAATAGGGACCTTTTTCTTCCTCAAAGGGCAACCACTGACTTCAGCCACACCAGGAACGCACAGCATCTCTCTGTCAGCGGAACAGGAACTATGCAGTGCATTTTCCATGTTAAAATCGTCATCATCAAATTTTCACAATGTATGCACAGTAAAGTTAATAGGTTGAAAGATAAAAAGACCTAATGCTTCATTAGTTGGTAATTAGTGTTTTAGTTAGCTTAGACGGCATGGAACAAAGTGTACTGAGCTAATTCGTAACAACATTGTGCATTGTGCATTTTGCACCTAACAAAAATGTGGCGGTGAAAGAATGTTGCTGCAGGTTTGCACCAGGTTCTCTTGTCTTGTCCTCTGCCTGACAGATGACATGTTAGCACATTAGCACTGCTCTCTCATAGGCTGAGCCAGCTCAGGTAGCCTGGGTCTTTTGTACCTGCAACTGAGACCATCCCTTAGCCGTGTCATCACCTCCTAGGTGACTTTGTGTGACATAGCGACAATGCTTAAATAAGTATAACCTAGATAATTGGAACTACCCTGAAACGATAGGTCTGCAATGGGATACTGACATCACATGTAACATTGTTTTCCCCCAGTTTCCCCTGCCATACTCAAAATTATTCAGATTAATTTGTTTGAATTAATAATAAACTACACAGCTTTGCAACAACATAGAAAGTCTCATAAACTATATCTTGTCATTGAAAATCCACATGCTATGTCTGCCTGATAACAAATGCTGAATTAGTCACACTGTGCATTATGTACATTATATTGAACTGCATGCTATTAGATGGAAAATATGATTTTCCACAGCCACTTTAGCATCATTTATTTGAGTCTCTCTGGAAATTATTTATTGGAAAATCTTCCTGGAAAACCCTGGAAGAGCAAAAACAGCAATTGAGAAGAATGTATGGTTATCTGATTGACCAAAACAAAAGAGAAGGTTTTCTAACTTCAACTTACAATGTCCTATTTTCCTTCCATCCAAGTGGCTGCCACTCCAGAGAACTAAAGAGACAGAAACATAAAAGAAGCAAGGGGCCTGTTTTGATGAATGCTCTTTAAGATAGTTTTCAACCATATCAACCCATCAGCCACCTCAAAACAGTGCACGTACGCCACAGAATCTCTCTCTCTCTCTCTCTCTCTCTCTCTCTCACACACACACACACACACACACACACACACACACACACACACACACACCTCAGCCCCCTCCCTGCCTCCACCGGTCTGTTCCTACACCTGTTCAGGCCTTCACCAGGGACATGTTAATTCATAGGCATTAAAAAAGCCAATTGTTTGCACAACCGATAATCTATTAGCCCTCAGGCAGTGTATGTCCACTCACTTGCCTTGCCTAGGAATGAAAAATTCTGTATTGGACTGGATAGGCTTCCACTTAATCTTTTAGCGTATCTAGGTCTATTTACTTGCCAGACCCATGGCAGCATATAGTCTAGTTGTATATCGTCTTACGCGCATACTTTTATTTTTTAATGCTTTGATATTGTTCAATACCACAGAATATGGTGTGGGGAAATGTAATTCAGTCTAAAAAGGGTTTATTTATTTATTTACTACAGATTATAGGTAGTTAACTGATAGCATCAAAAGGGGAAATCAAAACGGAGTCTCTTTTTCTGCCTTTCGTTATGTTAGAGAAATGAAAGCTAAGAGCACTAGTGCTGATGCCTTGCCAAGGGGGATTAGAGTTTTATGACAGCTATATGGGATATCTAGAGTACGTCTGAGCATGGTATAAAATTGAGATGCAGCTCTGTAGGCGTATGGTAAAACGTAGGGCATCAAAAAGCTGATTGAATCACAACACACTCTCAACACTCGCCTTGCCTGATACAGTATACAACATAACAAGTCACTGGAGACAGCACACAGAAACACACTTGGCTGCGGTGCTGTCATAAATGCCATATTCTTCACACACAGAAAAGTAGGAGACGAGTGATGGAGAGAATTAAAAAGACAGAAACAAAGGGATCTTGTGTCTCCCTTACCATCATCTCGTTTCCTCTTCTCGCCATTGGAGCGGGGGATACCCAGAATGCCATTGATGGAGTAGGATCCTACGGGATCGTTGGAGGCGCTGGTCACAGGGGGAGAGGCTGTGCTGGGTACTGATGGAGAAAGCTGAGTTAGTGTATGTGTACAATATGTGTGTTTGTCCATTTGTTCATATTTGTCTGTGTCCAGACATAGCTGTGTATGCACTTCTGTGTGTGGGTCTTTGTGTGGGTGGGTGTAAGTGTGAGTGCATGTGTATGAGGGCAAATATATGTTAATGCATGCGTTTATGTGTACAGCAGCCCTGTCTCTCACCTGCCTATGTGTTTATCTGAATGTGGTGTATCTCTGTGTGTGATACTATACGTGCATAGCATCATTCTCGCTCACCTATGGTGTGACCAGGCGTGGAGAGTGGCGTAACAGATCCGTCAGGCGATGGGTGGAATGGCTGCTGGACTTTGGTGCGGATAATCCTGGCAAAGTGAACAACAGACACAGATCAATCAATATCGCTTCCAGAGCAAAGAGATTTCACACTGGCCCAGCAGCCCGGGACAGTTAAACATGGCACATCACGTCCACTTATGCCCATGCATGTGTACAAGTCCTCCATCGTTTGGGGCGCTTGTATCCCCATATTCAGGTCCTGTCACAAATAACCAATCTCGGGGCATTAGGGGCAATCTCTCTGCTTCTATGTGAGACTGAATAGGGGCTGCCCCCTGAGATTGTGGATTCAATCTAGCTGGATTCTGAGGTTAGAAATATGATAAAGTCCCCATACCGTTAAGATGTGATATGGGGGGAAAGTCTTCATTGCACTTTGGACTGAATGATCTTGCAAACAAAGCATGAAATCACATCAATTCACCTCAATGATCGGCTTCACTGGCTCTACCTGGCCAACTCTAATAATCTCACTCTCCTGCTCCCTACTCCCTCTTTTCTTCTCTCTCTCCCTTTCTCTTCATCTCTCAAACCTGATCTTTTTCTCTTCTCACTTTCGTCCTCATCCTGTCTCTCTCTGTCCAATATGCTCACTATTTTACTGTCTCCCCTTACAATATCTGTCTTTCACACCACTCATCTCTCTCTCTATATATATATATCTCTTTCTTTCCTTCTTTCTTTTTCTGCTCCTCTCCAATTCACTGTCTTTATTTCTCTCTTTTATTTTTCTATTACCGTTATACCTCCTGGTCTCAGTTGCAGTTTTTTGGTCTTTTATTTTTACTTAGATCACTCAGTGTAGCACAGAGGGCTCCTGCAGAGTCACTGAGGATCAGAGCCTATTGATTGGGACTCAGGGATAGAAAAGTTGACGATGAGTGTCACGAGAGAACGGCAAATGCAAATGGTGAGCTATAAATTATATGTGACAGGAAAGCAATAGTGTCTTATTAGGCCAACCTGAGTCCACTGCCACATCTGATGTATTTTAATCTGTGGTGCACTTTAAAAAACAACAACAACAAAAAACAGGCAGCTATAACAATCATCTGAAAACTTTGGAGTTGTGTATGTAACATATTTATGGAAGGCATCTTTAGACACATTAGAGGTGTTAGAGATTATTTAACATCAGTACATTTGAGGATTATTGTAATTTTTTAGTAAAAGAGAACGGTACAGCGGGATTTACAGAAGCTTTAGCTCTTATTGAACATAATCACATTACATTATACCATGACTATGATCATGTTTTGATTGATAGGTGAAAGTGAGATCACTGAATAACAGGTAATGTTGTATACTGGGAAAAATCCCATATGGAAGCACAATGCAAACTGCAGATAAGGCAAATTATGTCTAATACTGTTCACATGTACATGCAGTATCTCGCCATAAGCTATCAGTTCTGAATCAGGCAGGTATGGGTTAACATCCTCGGGGGTAAAATGTACATCAGACTCTTTTCATTCCCCTCACTATCTCATGTGTCCTCTATACTCTCTCCTTCAGGCAGGGCAACAAAGGCTAGCAGCCTCCTCCAGAAAACACACATCAATATTTTATTTGAATTTCTAACATCTCACCACAACAGTTATCTGACCTCATGACTAGAGGGAGACTCATAAATTCAAGGACTTTGTTTCGAGTCTGTGTTGTTGATATTGAATAAGCAATTTGGGTGGGTGAATTAACGACTTTGGTGTTTGGCTCTTGAGAAAAAAAAATCCCCAAAGAAATATTAAAATGTGGATCAATATGATTGAAAGCCGCTTAGGACCTTATGGGTTTGCCTCTGTCCACTGGGCACGATGCAGCGGGTGGAAACTCCTTTCTGCCTCTACACAACAAAGTGCAACCTAGTCTCTGTGTAATCTTTAATAATTCATGCAGGAAAAATGTGTTTAAAGCCAGGACATCCTCTTTAGTCAACAGAGCAGAGGTCAGCTGGTAAACCACAGAGACCACCAGGGTCCACTCTCTCTCTCTCCCTCTTTCCTCCTCCCACTCCCCTACATCACTTTCTCCCTCTACTGTATACACTCATCTTCCAATCCTCCTTTCCAATAAAAAAGGAAAAAATTGGAAAATAACACTTAAATTACCTTGTTAAAATCACAAGGGAATGTTACTCAGATTGTTTCCCCTATAAAGAGCAAGTCACAGACATTTTACTCACAAAACATTTTAGAGCAGACTGACCCAATACTCCTCTGTGTCACTTCTCTGTCACTTTTTTTCAAAATGGATATATAAGCCTACAGTTTTTATTGTTGTTAGAATAAATCCCTTAATGCGCAAGTGGATGAAACTTGTTAATTATGTGATTTGTTGTAGACATATAACCTAATTAAAAAAATGCATATTTGTGTTTTACCATGAGGACTGATGTTAATAATTAACCAACTTTGTCTCAAAGGACATTCTTTCTCCTCATGAGGATACAGCGCTGCTCAACGATCAGTCTACTACAGTATTATTCCCTACATGTTTCATTTCCACTTATAATAGATAACCAGATAATAATGCCGGTGCAACTCTATATATATACTTTCTCGGTTTATGACCAACAGATGAAAACAGAAAAACCTGTTGAAACACTTCCTTTAACGGCAGCCTCATTTCTAAGATTTTGTTTTGTTTCTTTCGTTGTTTTTCTTCTTTCTCTCTTTCTTTCTTCTTCATCTCCTGCCTTTAGCTGGATGTGTTATAAGCTCGTTGTGATCTCTCTTCAGCTCATTAAAATGTAATGCCGATGACCAGCTCTCTGGAACAGTGCCTCCTAACCAAAGTTCATCACTCGCAGGCTCGAGGTATATAGGCCTATGGGGCTTTTTCACTTGACGCACATCCATGGGGGCTTTTCGCCGTCCCCCGTCTAAAGACACCTTTGTCTGGCGCTGTCCCGCTTCATGTGGGAAGGTGAAGGTGTAGGGTGTCTGCTTTAGCTCGTTCAGTGGAACAGATACTCTTTTATTATAGTCCATTTAGACATCGACATTTTTCTGCAATTAGAACTGAACATATTGCTGTTATTATTATGTGCGACTTTATCTTAATTTATTGGCCTAATTGATGATATTTGGGATGTGTGCTAATTAACAGAAAATAAAAAATATAAATAAAGCAGGGTAATGTAATCGCAAATGTGTAGCACACACTGCCCAATTAAAATAAAATCTAAAATGTGTAATCTACTATATCCTCTTGGTTGGCAATAAAGAGCCTGCCGCCTCTGTCGCAGTGTGGTCCGCGTATTGAGCGACTTGGTTGGGTATTTCCCTCTGCCTCTGGATCTGGTTACGCGGTATTGATCGGTTTTTATCGAGACAGATGTGATTTTTCGTGGCCCCAACCTTAGCTCCCGTGCTGGCTGTGTCCTGGAGGGCTGTATAGGGGATTGGATTGCACTTCTGAGACCACCCCGGATAGGCTCCATAGAAAATAGGCTGCAGTTTAGCCTTATATATGTGAAGAATGTGTGTGAAGAAGAATAGAAAAAAACACGTCTCTGGCCGATTTCAAGTTATTTTAAAGGCATGCATTACTCCTATACAACGATTACCTTCCCATTCCCTCTCATTTCTTATTTCAATTATCGCGTTTTTCTACACCCTAATAATTTTCTAATGATTTAATATGCATGTATGTTGTTTTGGAAAGAAACACGTCGCTAAAAATATGAATGGATGCGCTATTTTAGAAATAAATACCTATAACTACGCATGTTTTTTGGAAAGACATGCACCATAGTTAATATGTACCTACCTGTTGATGGATGAGACGCTGGGGACAGTGTCGTTGTCGCAGACGCCTTCAGCCAGTAGTCGGTCCCTAATCTCCCAAGCGAACATGGTTGGATTCTGGCGTTTATAATCTGCAATTTTATCCACTACTTTCGGAGTTGCAACCTTTGGTTTGGAGCCACCAATGACTCCGGGTTTAATACTGCCGGTTTCGTAGTACCTGTGCGGAGACAGAGTCAGTGGTCTTGAATGGTGAAATATAGATCCCTTATTAATTGAACATCCAATCGTCTAATTTATAGGAAAGGTGGCGTGAACTCATCTGCGTGGAAACAAATCCTCGCCGACCTTCTGCAGTTACATGTGGGACTATCCCGATTAAGAAATGTGTGCAGTGAAATAATCTACTACAGTAATATGATGGTGGCTTTAACCTATTGCTTTGGAGGTAGGCGGGTATAGGCCTAATTGGGTCAGTTGGAAGGTGAACAGAGCGGATTTTCTCCGCAAACAGTGTAATTAAAATCACACAATAAGCAGTGAGAAGGACAGAACAAAGGGCAGTTTAGGTAATGGCACAGTTTAGACTTTATTTCCAGCCCTCATAAGCTTAGGAGCATGCACGACATGCCACCATGACCTATTGGTAAATGTAGGTGACAAACATTCCGTGTGTGTGAAATAAAATACCTCTGAAATGCCTTCTGATAGCTGAAAAAAATATATTTCAAGAAATTATCTCTCTACATTTGTGCTCCCAAAATAATAGCAAAACATTATAGAGCAAAATAAAATGATGTATAGGCCTAATTTCCCCGTTTAAAAGAAGCCTGGAAAAAAACACTATAAAACTCCTATATGGACTGTGTGAGATAATATCCTTATCCTACTCTATGGTATATATTTTAATATCTCCTATGCTATCATATTATATGGAATGATGTGCCTGCATGTGGTACTCAATATCCAATAGTTTTCAGAGACCATTTTTTATCTCCTATGGTGTCCTATAATATTCCTATAGGGTATTATTCATCGTTTGTAATTAATAAAATGCTGTAAACGTCGCTCCATAAATGTATCATACGGTTCTTTTTGGCTGAGGGTGATGGATAGAAAATCTTTGGACGCAGAATTGCTGTATTCAGGCAAAAAAAGGACCTGCAATACCGATGACTGGGGCTAAAATAGAGCTTGGTGCGCACATATATAGGCTATACGGCATAAGATTGATGTTTGACACACACATATATATATATAAGCTCTGATGGTTGTGTATCCCCCTTTTACCTGCCGAGGATTTTGCTGACACAGCCGTGACTGACCCGTAGCTGTCTGGAGATGTCGCAGGGCCGGACACCCTGGTGGGCCAGCTCCACTATCCTCTGCCTCACCACGTCAGGAAGGGGTCTGCCGTTCACAAACACCCCGCCGAGCTGGTTCACACCGCCGTGCCCTACGTGGGATACAACAGCAGCACAGGGGGGACATAACATTACATACATACAGAAGGTACGGGACATAACATTACATACATACAGAAGGTACGGGACAGCGGAACGCGCGTAAAGCACATCTCCATGCACCACTTTTTTTTTAGAGAAGGCGCTCCTGTTTTATATTTTCCTATAAATAGCAAGTCACAAATAACACAAGCACATATAATTTAATTTAATCTAATTTTTTAATCATTTTTTTTCCTTATGTAGATTCATTCTAAAATACCTTAATAATAATCTTAATAGTTGTTCCTAATAATGAGCATAATAATGTTCTGGTGTTGTTGTTATGAAAATGGGTTAGAAATTATCAACCTGATTTCTTGAAGAACACTTCAAATTAAGAAAGACAACTATATGACAATATGAACACTAACACCTTTTGAAGTTAAGCATAAAAACAACTCCACTTTGTCTGATCATGGAATTGACCTATCAGGCAATATTTTCCAAGCGCACATCTTCCATTGCAGCCTAACACATGTCGCTGGTATTATGTTTCAACCTGTTTAATTTTCCTTGCACAATTATTCTAAATAATTTAAAAAGAGCTTTGATAACTCATATTACCAACGCGGATGGTGCGAATGAAGGAGAATAAATAATTTACATGGAGCCCGGGTCTTCTTTACCCATATCGTGTAGAATAAAACCATAACAAACAATTACAGGAATTGCAAGGTTCTCCCAGTTCCAAATTGTACTAGGCTGACGTGAATATAGTGAGGTGTCCTACCCACATTTACACATTTACACCCATTTACAAACAGCCGCTCCGAGCGAATTCTGAGCTCTCTAAAGTCTTTCATTTCAAAGGTAATACACGCTTTGTATTCAAATAAAGGTGCTTCAGTGTTTTCTCCTCTAACTTATAGACATACTTTACCTTTCACTTTATCTTGGAGCCAATAGGTTTACACATCTATTTCAATAAATCCAAATACTATGCTGATTTCCAATTAATAATAAAGCCAGAACTTCTGCTATGAATTGTTTTCATTAGCCTGCTGTCAATTATTTCTTCTTTATATTAGTGTTTTAATCGGTTTTATTATCCTAAATATCCTGTGTTTTATAGGGACTCTATTGACAAAACTTTGTCAATGGTGCACAGCAGACAGCAAACGTAAAGCTACCGTGTTTAAGCATTAAGGTCCGTGTCTTCAGTACAATAAAACTGACAGACAGTAGCAGACAATAAGGCGTGATATGTTATTGGTGGACATAAGGTGATTTTTCTCATAAATTTGACCAAATTAGACCGCGTTCATTATAAGCGACTTCGATATATATATTTGTGCAGGAATTAAAGTCGCAATACAGCGATGGTATTGTCAGGGAACTAATTATCTATACTCACGGTGCATCGCCGAGAAGGGGTCTGCTTTGCAGTGAATATCCATGGGATAGCAAAGGAAAGAAAGGTAATCGACTGAGGTCGCCGTTTCGCCTTGGTGATGCAGCTTTAAATGCGTAAAAACAGGATTGCTAAGAGGGAAAAACAGTCCGCGTTAGAAGTCTCCTTCGGCTGTAGCAGAGAGAATAACTTCGTGGGGCAATGCTAAGTTTTCCTCCTGTTTAACTCTAAATTAAAAGTCTGCAGAAGGGCTGTCAGGTGCAGAGCATGACCCACGCGTGTCCAGTCGCAGCAACATTGGCTCAAACCGGGTCACTATTTGCCTTTAAAGGACATCATGAGGAAAACAAAACAACAGCTCAAGTCGCCACGGGTCCAGTCGTGAATCTGCAGCCGAAAAATCCTGCTCATCTGACGGTGTGCGGGACCGGCGGGGTCTCTGGTTTAATCAGATAGGGGCGGAGATGACAGGGGCAACATGGACACGCCGAAAGTACAGCTCTCTGTCCCCCTCTCCTCCAGAATGGGCTGTGCCTGAACGAAGCTTAGGGCTGAGAATGAAACCCCTCTCCCTGTGTGTCTGTTTCTAAAAGCTGCAGTCCCACAGATCACCCCCTCCTACCTCCATCCCACAGATCCCCTCGCATAGAGATGGATGACTTGTCAGACAAAGGCAATAGATTCCAACACTTTGTGATTCGCCCACGTAAAAACCTGCAGCTCAAATGAGGAGGTCCCTGCATCCGACAGCCAGGAAGGGGAGGGAGACGAAATGGGAAATGATGAGACTTTGGGGTGAAGAATCAAGGAAATTAAGGCAGGGGGTAGAAAAGAGGTAAAACAGTGTCAGTATGTTGTTCAAAGCAGGGGTTCAAACATTTTCATTTCAAGGACTCCCGGATAGACACATGTACGGACCCTTATTTGATAATACTTTGTCCCAGGATGCCTATACAGAAATATATTTGTTGATGTTTATATACTGAATTGAATTGTATACCTGAGGAATAAGACTGGTGAGAGAGAAAATAATTATTAAAAAGTCATTATTATACATTCTCTAGATGAGATACTTCCCAGTTAATTAAACTACAGTGAAATTAAACTATTGGTCATTTTGCTGGAGAGCCACAGGTTCAAAGTGAAGACCCACCATCTCCAGATTGTCCAGAGCAAGTGCAGAGCTCAATAATCTTCGGGAAAACGTTGTGATAAGGTTTTTGCAGTTGGGCACCCAATCATTTCCTTCATTCATTGTGTGTTTCTATAATGCCGACGGCACGCCATAAGTTCCTGCTCTTCCAAGACATTTGTGTTCATAAATTAGTGAGGCAACACTTACCTCTCTCTCTTTCTTTCTTTCTTTTCTTTTTTTTTGATCTAGTGAATCTGTTCTTGGTCTACTGCAAGGGCCTTATAGTGGGGCCACCAGTAGGTGTTATGTTTTATGTCTTGGTTAGTTTTAAATAGTTATCTAAGCGTGCTGCTGGATGTGGTCAGACAGGAGTTGTGTCATCTTCCTTGAGTCTGCAGCCCGGAGAGGGACAGGCTTTCCTCTGCCTGTTTGCTCCGCCAGTGCTCTGTAGATGGCGCTCAGAGGTTATGCTGCCAACTGTGCTCAGGCAGGTCGGTAGGCTGCTCAGGTGGGCTGCGGGTCAAAGGTTGCGGGTTAGGCTACTGTAGTTGAATAAGGTGCCATTAATCTCCCCAGTGTAACTCCATCCAAAATCAAGTGAAGATTTCTTATTTATTTTCCCTTTTTCAAAGGAGGCTTACCAATCCTTAATTGGCTCTTGAGCAGATTACAGCTCTATAAATATAACCGTTAACTTCTGAAGGTCTGCAGCACCAAGCCTGTGCTGAAAAAAAGTTTACTTTAGCTAATGTAATAATGCAATATAACGACTTCACAATTAGTTCAGTTTAAAGTTTCAGGGATGAATACAGTAGATATAATGTGGAGTGTTTGTGGTAGGAGAGTGCATACCGCAGTTACCCAATAATAATTTAAGCTGAAGCATGTACATTTTAAACCCTGTTTGTATTACACAGCTGTTGTCTAAAGCCTGTGTTATTAGTTGTCTGCATTTATTTATTTATTTATTTATTTATTTATTTATTTATTTATTTATTTATTTATTTATTTATTAAGTTATTAATTTATTTATTTATTTATTTATTTATTTATTA
>CABFOS010119712.1:0-11086 GCA_900660315.1 Diretmoides pauciradiatus
GGGGTGGCCCCCCGCCTCCTCCTGGGCGCCCCCCACTTGGAGGGATCCCTCCACCACCAGGAGCACCCCTGGGACTCTCCCTGAAAAAGAAGAACATTCCCCAGCCATCCAATCCACTCAAGTCCTTCAACTGGGCCAAGTTAGCTGAGGTGAGACTGAGCAGTCATCCCATAATATGCAGAAACATGACACAGGACGCTGAAAGCCGTAATCTCCACGAGACATTATTTCTACATGAAATATTAACAAACATTTCTCTAATTATGCTTTTAAATTAATTGCGCTGTTCCTTTTAAGCAAATGAGCGTTCTGATGCTTCTTGTTAAAACGTATTATATAAAATGTGTTCCTTCATACTCAGAATAAACTGGAGGGAACTGTGTGGATGGAGGTGGATGATGGCAAGGTCTTCAAAATCCTGGATCTAGAGGACATTGAGAAGACCTTCTCAGCCTACCAAAGACAGCAGGTACTGGTTGTGTTGCCGTTCAGAAGGGACCTGTCTCTCCCTCTCTCCCTCTGTCTCCCTCTACTGCCGGAGAGAAATGGTGTCCCATAGAGATTTGTCTTCACAGTTTCATCTTTTGTAACTTTAATTTCAGTTAGTCAGGGACTATTTAGTGAGAGAGGCAAGGTCAGATGTTTTACAGCCGCTAAAGATCACCTTGAAATCCTTTTTCAACTCACCAGATTATCAGTGACAAATTTCAGTTCAGAAGTAGAGAGAAATAAGCAGTAGTCAGCAGGTGGATTTGGAGGATTTATGTTAGATGCAAAATATTCATAATTGTGCCATCTCCAATTCCATCTCACATTTCGAGGGATTTTTTTTGTTTGATTGTTGTGTTTGTTGTATTTGGTCGATTCTACTATATGGAATAGAAAATGCATGAGTTAGCAGGACAAATCAATTCACAATTCATTCCGTCACTGAATATTCATATATAATATTCATATATATTCACAATCATTAAGCATTACTAAAATGTTCAGCCTGGCTTCTCACACTGAAGCAGTCCAACATGTCCTCAGGCCAATGCAGAACCTACTGCAGATTTGTCTTGCTTACATCTCCAGTTTGTTTAGAGACTTTAAATATTACCAGCACTCAAACACAATCATGACCACATAACACACATAACCAAGTGGTCAAAATTACCGACATTTGGCTGCGGTGCCTTGTGCTTCAATTAGACCCTCAGTGTGGCTGATTATTTTTGACAAATAAATAGAGAGACGAGAACACAGAACTAACTAAATCCATCTTGACAGACTGCGTTCGTGCATGTGACCCATCAGCACGCATGCCACATCTCACCACTCCTCACTTCATTACTCGACTGTTCCACTGTCACCGAAGGGCCAACGAGCTTGTTGTTTTTGCCATTTGATTCATGGGCTGCGTTCACATAACTGCTTTACTTATTCTAACGAGTGCTTACATCTTCCTTGCTTCTTGCCTGCATTTTAGGAGTTCTTTATGGTCAATAACAGCAAACAGGTGAGTGCACTTACAGTACAATAGTATACAGTTATACAGTGTTACAATTTTACTCTGCCCTGTTTTGAAACTATACATTCATTTGTTTCCAACAGAATAACCTTTGAGACTTCTGAGTCAGTAGCATGTCATGTTAGCTAGTTGTTTTGACTTCCCAGTGTGATGTCCTTCCTGTGTGACTGTCTGAGCCTTTGTTTTGTATCGTCGTGTCATGTTTGGGATGTCTTTATTTGTGTCTGCGTGTCTGTGCATGTGTGGGTGAGTGTAACCAAAACAAAATGGAATGCACGTGAAGATAACCCATTGCATTCTAACCCTTCTTTTTATTCCTCCGCCCGCAGAAAGAGGCAGAGGACGACTCGCTGAGCTCCAAAAAAGTCAAGGAGCTCTCGGTCATCGATGGCCGTCGAGCTCAAAACTGCAACATCCTCCTGTCACGGTGAGCGTTTAGCATCATAACCCTTAAATGTTTAAGGGTTGATGGTTGCCAAAGTATTAAAGAGTACCCCATCATTATCCAGTCTGATTAGATTAGCCTCTGTTTGAAGTGATCTTGAACTCCAATTTACTAATTAGTTAACAGTGCAGAGATTAAAGTCCTATACAACCATCCAAGCGACAGAACAACATTAGTATTTGAGACTGTAAGTGAGATCTCTCTTCCAAGGCTAACTTAAGATTTTCTCTGAACTGTATTGTTGTCCAAGGTAAACAACTTAGTTCATGGATATAACAGATGCTACACGACCAAATGTTCTGGGGTGTACCATGAGTTGCTGATGAAGTGCAGGTTAGTGATGCTGCCATTTCATATATGTATTTCAGGCTCAAGCTTTCAAATGAGGAAATGAAGAGAGCCATCCTCACCATGGACGAACAGGAGGACCTTCCCAAAGATATGCTGGAGCAGGTGCGTCATCTGGTTAATCCCTACTGAATGTCTCCATGAACACCTGAATAAATCTTGAAGAATCAAACATGCTTTCAATTTAGCTGTTTTAGTGCTGGGAATGGCTGTGAAGATTATGCCACTAAACATTGCTGGGGAGCAAATCGAAGCGTATCAGTATAAGTTGGTTATCGGCTTATATCAAATTGTTTTTATTCTTTTTTTTGCATTAATTGTATCGTGAGATGCAGTAGTACCGCTCCCACTGTCTTTAACGGTCACAAGTACAATGGAATGACTGTGAATGTTTTACTGTAAAGAGTCTTTCCTACTCCTTCAGATGCTGAAGTTTGTCCCAGAGAAGAGTGACGTGGACCTCCTGGAAGAGCACAAACATGAGCTGGACCGGATGGCAAAACCTGACCGCTTCCTCTATGAGATGAGCAGGTACCATTACTCATACATGATGCTTCAGATTAGTGCAGCACAGAGCAGATCAGCGTCGCTGCGTAACCAAGAGCCATTGTTTCCTTTCCTGCATCCATCACATGACACATGGGTTTCTACTTAGCAGGGAACAATGGATGTTTTGTTTTGTTTCCACATTTAATTTCTGAATAGATTGTTTGTAATGGATTGTTTGTAATACGTGTATTTGTATAGCAAAATATACAAAATAGAATGTATAGATGTAGTCCCTCTGCCTTTAGTTTAATGTCGTATAGACTGAAATCATAAGAATATGACAAAACCATGTCATGTTTCTACGTTGGGTTGTGTCCATTTTAAGTAAGCGGAAAAACGATTCACTTTATTTCAGGCAAACAAAATGTACTTTGTGATCTTCCTCCAAATTTGGGGGATTTTTCTGTTTATAATTCAGTATAATTTCTATTTCTGTTCTTCTCTAACATGCCTTTTCCATTTCTCATCCAGAATAAACCACTACCAGCAGCGGCTACAGTCTTTGTACTTCAAAAAGAAGTTTGCAGAGAGGATAGCTGAGCTCAAACCCAAAGTCGAGGGTGAGAAAAGTCTTGGATAAATTAAATTAGTCTCATGATTTTTAAATACACACAAATAGAAGTGAAGGAATGAAAGGTATGTTAATGTTTTAATTTTATTTAACAAGCCATTTGTTTTCAGTACGCAAAGTATTCTGTACCAAAGAATCAATACGTCCCTCCCTGACAGCCCCAAAATGCTGATCGATTTTGTGTTTTCGCGGTTCGATCTTTGCTGATGCGATGGTCTGCCAACTCCCGAGACCAATTACTTGAACCCACTGGAAACCTTAATTCATCTTTTGTTTCGCCTCCTCGTCTCTCAGCTCTGACCAAAGCCTCGAAGGAGGTTTTGCACAGTAAAAGCCTGAAGCAGCTGCTGGAGGTGGTGTTGGCCTTTGGAAACTACATGAACAAGGGTCAGAGGGGCAACGCATACGGCTTCAAGGTGTCTTCCCTCAACAAGATTGCGGATACCAAATCTAGTATCGACAAGTAAGAACACTTTTTTCAATCATACAATTGCACCTTTGGGAGCAGTAACACAAAAAAATGACAATGGAATGGCATTGGCAAGTTATTGATTAAACTCCATGTCATCCATTTGTACTTCTGCAAGAGAAGTAATGTTTACTTCCTGTGTGTTTGCAGGAACATCACTCTCCTGCACTACCTGATCACCATCCTGGAGAAGAAGTACCCCAAGGTCCTGATGTTCCAGGAAGACATGCAGTGTGTTCCAGAGGCAGCCAAAGTCAAGTAGGTGAAGCAGTGGAGTCCTATCGTTGGACCACTTCTCTTTATTCCCTATAAAGAAACATCCTTTCTATCCTGTATTGATTTTCTCTTTTCCTTTGACCGCAGCATGACTGAGCTGGAAAAGGATATCAACAACCTGCGTAGCGGCTTGAAAAGCGTGGAGAGCGTGAGTGACTTAGCGTTGCTTTTCAATTAATTGATGAGTTTCGTGCGGTAGTTCAAGCAGTTGCACAACGTTTACCACAGGTCGGCAGCGACTGAGCCCTGGTTTCACTTCTCCTTTAATTGCCTCCTCTCCTCTCCTTGGCACTCAGGAACTGGAATACCAGAAGAAGCGACCGCAGGAAGCGGGTGACAAGTTTGTGTCGGTCGTGAGCCAGTTCATCACTGTGGCCAGCTTCAGCTTCTCAGATGTGGAGGACTCTCTTACTGAGGCCAAAGAACTGGTGAGTCAGTATGCTTTGTAGTCACTACTATAACCTGTCGACGTTTGTATTTTCCTGAGGTGTCTTGACACCCTGAAGCTATTTTTATACGCGTGTCTGTCTGTGTTGTTGGTACAAGGCATGTAGGGTTGTCATCTTGAAGTGAGACAGCTGTGTTTTCGCTCAACCATCACCTGGCAACGCCTCGTTTCTGTGCCACTGCCAATTTACACTTTTACACAAACATTAACAGTGATCCTCTGCAGGGATTATTGGTATGACTCACTGAACAGCTCCGATGCATCTGGTGTGTGTGTATGTATGTATGCATCCAAAATTAATGCAGGATACCAAGATGCACAGCAAAGTCCAGTTTAAGAGTGGTATTTAAGCCTTTTTGTCATGCAGAAGGTATCAAGTTAATGCCCATCACCACATACAAACAAAATGTACCTGATTAGACGTAGTGTGTCATTTAAATGTATTTTTGGTCAACTTAATTGAGTTTGCGTGTCAGAGACAGAGTTGCCATTAACAGACACATCTTTGAAGGTGCATGCTCCCAGCATGATCTCACATCTGGTCATTCTCCTTCTTAACTTGCCGTGCAAAACACGTTGCCTTAATTTTGACTCCGGCTCCAGTGTCTCGGCCTCGGCTGTAATAAGTATCCGGTCAAATAAGGGTTAACGCGGGCTTCAAAGCCTGACGACTGGTAGCCTTCTCTGATTTCAAAGAGCTAGGACCTAATGAGTGTCCTTTAAAACAGTCAAAGATTGCGTAAAACGCGGTTCTGCTGTGTACCGTTGTAAATCCTAATCCCATGTGCCCCTCTCCATTCTGTGGTCCTGCAGTTCCTGAGGGCAGTAAAGCACTTTGGTGAGGATGCCAGTAAGATGCAGCCAGATGAGTTCTTTGGCATCTTTGACCAGTTCCTCCAGTCATTTGCTGAGGCACGGCAGGAGAACGAGAACATGCGCAAACGCAAGGAGGAGGAGGAGCGCAGGGCCCGAATGGAAGCTCAGGTACGTGATCCTTCCCTATGTTCATGTGCTGCGCGACAAAAGGAGTAGTTCACCCTTTGCTAAAAACCTTTTTTGTTTGGCTCATGAAACAAATTGGGTTGGTGTCATTTAACAAAGCTGATCCTCGCTTTTTTAATTCAGTTGGCAAAGCATAATCTGAAATGATTTAGATTAATTCAGAGGTAACAAACAGGAGCCAAGTGCTCAGCGCGAACTTCATACTTTTTCTATTTCAATACAGTTATTTTCATTTCCTTATTCACAGCTAAAAGAACAGAGGGAGAAAGAGCGGAAGGCACGGAAAGCCAAGGCAAACGGAGAAGACGATGGCGGCGAGTTCGACGACTTGGTGTCGGCGCTGCGATCGGGTGAGGTCTTCGACAAGGACTTGTCCAAGATGAAACGCAACCGCAAGCGGATCAACAGCCAGACCACGGACTCGGGCAGAGAGCGACCGGTCACAAAACTCAACTTCTAAGTGTGTGGCTATCCCGTTCACTACCCCGTTTCTGCAATTCAGCCACGCTTGCCCTCCCCGCTCAGACTCATTAGTTTCTCCCTCTGGATCAGACTGACGCGCACATTCCACAACACCCTCCTCGACCTTCCACCCAACTCAGCTTGAATAAACCACGGCCTTGCCCCATAGCTGCAGAACCACTGAAAACATATTTTAGACCTCTCACCCTCTGACTTTTCGATGTTGAATGGAGCAGAAGCCAAAAGTTGTTGTATATGACCAAATACGATAATTCTCGCTGGAAGAGTGGAGAATCGACTTGGTCACGGCCTCTAAACGAAATGTCCAGTGAAATTTTTGTGCAAAAGCAGCTTGACCCTTTCTCTTTGTAGAGCGACCGCAGGAGAACGTCTTTTCTTGCAGGTCTCCACGACGCTCAGTTGTTTGATAGGAAACGTTCTGTGCCGTTTTTGTACGGCAGAATCCACGCACAGAATGAAATGTGCAGCTAATAAGACTTCTTCAGGACTCGATGTTCGATCCAAACAGGAAGATGATTCTGTTAAAAAAGGAGGGGGGAAAGCAAGGGGCCATTTTATATGGGATGAATTAATAGATTGAGAGGGGATGCTTTCCAACCCGGATTATCCTAGTGATAATTGTTTTTGGAGAAAGACTGAATCCAAACATCCCATAGACACTGTCTTTGTATTGCAATCAAAACCATCCCAGGACTGAGATATATTGCATTGTTAGATGAAAGTGGTTTTAATTGAAAGTGACGAAGATTAGCAGGAGTGCTTTTTTCTATTCGATATTAATGACATGCAGCATTTATGTATCTGATCACTGTATGTTGTTGTTTTTTTGACTTTTTCTGTTAAGAGCTGGCCTTAACTCTGTTGATTTTAATTGTTGAGTGGGTACTCTTGAGGCCTGGGCCTGATCTGCAATTTCTCAACAAGTGTGGACACTCATGTCATAGATTTTACATTTATCTATATATATATAAGGTTGCGTGCTTGATACACTTGCACACATAAATTCATAATTACTATGCTAAACGTCATTAAAACCCGTACCCTGTCAATGCAATACACTAGCTCTTCCCCTGTGACGGGAGTGCCCTCCTTCTAAGTTCTTATTGGATAGTTGAAATATGTTACTGCATATTGGCTGGATTTACACTGCAAAAGAAAACCCCTGTTCTTGAACCCTGTGTGATCCACATCTGATGTTTTCATTGTTGGACCATCAGCCATCAGATCTGGGCTCCATACAGTAACGTCTGATTTAATTTTAAATCCATCCGATGTGAGACACCTCCATTGGACTTTTATAATTTAAATATTGCCTTCCATTGTATGAAGACATGAGGTTAATAAATGGGAGAAAACATTTTGGGGGTTTTATTTAGATTATAGGCAAATGCACTACGAAGACATAGAAAAAATACAGTGTTAAATGCTGTAATGATTCTGTTGCTTCTGTTACTTTAGGTTTAAGGTCTTGAATTAACTCTTGAAGGTCTTTGTGTGTTCGTGTAGTCTTTGACCTAATTCATCTCAAACCCTGCAGACTTACAGGACTCTTGGCTCCCAGTGGTTAATAACTGCTACCGGACTACCAGTGTGATACTCTACCTATACAAGTACTATTTCTTCTGGTTTTCAAGGATGAAATTCAGACTTCACCCCATTATGTTTGACACAGAAATCCTTCAAACAACACAACATACTGTACAAGTCGTGAACCAGCATATAAACTCTGTTCTAGAGAAGCTTCAATACACCTTGCAAGAAAAGCACCTTTAAAACAAGAGGTTCATTTGCAGTTACCTGAGACTAATCCATACGCAAGAAGTGATTTACAATATATTGACTAGGCTACGGATATTAGGATGACTTTTTCCATGTCATAAACAGTCGACCATACCAGACCATAGTTAAATGAGGAATATCATTTGAAGTAGCCTAGGTTTGCCATGTCTTTACATGGAAGTAGGATGGATGTCTTTGTTGTTGTAGGCTCCAGGTTATGGCCAGTATCATCCTGACTGGAGTGTCAAATCAAATATTTGGTGACATAGTCCATTGATTGAACAATTACGCAACATGTCTCTGATTTTGGTAATGTTTGTGCAAACAAAAATCATTTTGATCTATTTCTTCGACCAGGCTTTTCTTATGCCAAAGAGCCATTAGAGTCAGTTTACCATTCATTCATTGGTATCCTGTGAATCTAACAAAAACAAGTGTTCTCAGGTTATATTTCTTTAATGCATTAGAGCTGAGGGGCTACAGACTGTACAGACACTGTTACAATTAATTTGACAGACAGACAAGACAGACATTACTCTATTATTATACATTGGTGGTGGTATCAGTCTGTTGCTGAAGCTGCTCCTGTGCATGACCATGACCAGCGCATGGTGCAGTGGGCGAGAGTCGTCCTGGATGCTCCGCAGTGTGTGCAGCATCCTGACATACAGTAGGACACAGGTATAAATAATGAACTGTGCTTGCAGGTGCAGTACACATCTTTAAATGAATCTAACAAATTGGTATTTCACACTGTTGTCACTCTTCAGTTAAAACATTTGATACGTTTAGAAAAGGAAGTTGTTATTACGCTCATTTCAGGAGAAAGCCATGTGCGAGCTCGTCATCTCCCTCTTGCACAAAGCGTGATACGCCCGTGTAGAACGCTCTGCCAGCAACTTCCACCACCACAGCCTTGAAGTCCCCACACATCGTCTCCTGAACGGAGGAAAACGGAAACAAGAAAGATCCTCAGTGAACGTAAGATTCATTACAGCGTGGAAGAGACTGCTAGAACTTTGGTTATTCCCTTTGGTTTTCAAAGCGGGAGGTGGTCCTCCCCAGGGGGGCTCCAAACTGTTTCAGGGGAGGCTCAGTGAATGGAAGTGAAAAAATATTACATTAGTTATCAAAAGGAGATCAGGTAGAATAGCCTAAATGTGTGTGATTTTGTTAGAGATGGTTCAGAGATTCAGTAGTTTGGGGAAATTTACTGTTTTTCCCACTTTCCCAGAGTCAGAAAACAATAAATGCCTTGGGACAGGATGCCCTTTTTATGTATTTGGTGTAGTCTGAAGTTATGTCAAACAGCAATATTAGGCTATCTTGGATCTATTGTTGAGTGTCTATGGGATCAAATAACATAATCATGATTCCATCCAGGAATTGAGCGAAACTAAGCAAGTAAACTAATTGTGAGGGGGGAGGGGGTTTCCAAGCTAAACTGCCCTAAACTAACCAAGACAAGCAAACATTAGTAAAGCACTGACAACAACAATTGACAATTGGAAATATCTGTTACCATTAACTACCGTCTCCCACAGCTGAAGGGAAGATACATGAGTTTATCCTGCTCTTTCATCTGCAGTATTTAGTTAAGCAGTTGCCTTCATCCGTGTATGATTGGAAGTGAACTCATGTTTCAGGTGTTTTTTGGTAACAGGTGAAACCATTCAGTTAAATCACGTTCATACCAAGTGGGTTGACATCACTACAAGTTAATATTGTCACAGAAGTAAGAGTACATTTTCAATAGACAGCAAAGATCAACAGATTTGCACTTGACCAACAAAAGGTTGAAACGTCCAAACTAGTAGTACTGTAAGCATCAGGCGGTGAGGAGTTCATAAAGTAGTTCAAAATAATCTGTTCAAATTAAAATCATTCTTAAATGTGCCCATAAAGAAACAGCTGTATGTTCATTTTGACCACGACAGCCCAGACGGAGGCCTGTCAACTCTTGTCTCACTTCAACCGTCTACTAGAGATCTACTGGGAGACGTTCACTGATACCTCGACAGCTTTTCCTGTGAACTGGGATCCAGTGGCTCCACTCAGGAAGGTCCTGGTTTGGTTTAGGTGGATGAGGCCTTTGTGATACTGAAGAGCCACGCGGGCCGTAACGCCAGAACCCGTGGGGCTTCGGTCCACCTGCGTCAGGGAGAGATGAAGTCATTACTAAGCGTTTTCCTCTATATTTCACACCCTCAGATCAAACTTTCCAAGTAAACATTAGATACAACTAATAAACTAAATGCGTTTTCAGTATTTTCAGCTTTAAACAATAAAATAAGATCTGTATCAAACTGTGACAGCCAAGGAAACCACGCTGGATCATTTCATTGAACCAGGAAAACCTCTCCATTATTCATCACGTGTCGTGAGGTTAAAAGTTTTGTTCAGGTTTCAGTTGTTTTTTTGTTCTAGAATAAACCCTGATGACCGTCTCTGAATCATGAAAGGACAAGCTGGTATGTTCTGAGGACGAAATACCTGAGCTTCTGCGAACACACAAACATTGGCACTGGGATCCGAGGAATAAGCATCTTTGCCGTCTGTGAGGATCGTACCATAGAGGAAGGCGAGATCATCACTGGTCGGGTGGTGCAGTTTCACCTGGGCAACGATAATAAATAACAAACATCAAATCAATGAGACTATTTAGTCCTAAATACCTTCGGCCCTGCCTGATTCTCAGCTACATGCTTCCTGACTGAGCTGAGGTCTTGCACTGAAACCATTTTGTCAGACCGGATCTTTTTGAATTCTGCACTTTTGATCAAAATTTCAATAAAGTAACCGACTGTCGGCTGGTGATTCTGCTTATATTCCCGAACATCTTAGAGAATTACCTATTGTTGCAACTAACCAGAAGTAACGCAAAGAAATCTAAGATCAATATTCAGTCACATAGTAATAACTGTGTCAACTTTGGGTGATTTGATTCATCAGCATCACCAGACCAGTTGATCTCTTCCTTTTTGCTTCTCAACACTTCCCATGGTGCTTTGCTTCAGTGTGGGGTACGCAGCATTCCCACTGAGCTCCATAAGAAACCGTCTGCTGAAGTAATGTGTGTATGACTTCACATATACTGTAGCAGTGGTAGGGAAATAGGTTTTGGCTGGCGTACGAGATATTACGTCAGCCATACGTATACATATTCAAATATTCATACATTATTCATATATTCTGTTAAGTAC
>CABFOS010119713.1:0-15589 GCA_900660315.1 Diretmoides pauciradiatus
AAATAGGATAAAGTTATTGTGTAACAGTTTGTGGGCTGTGGCTCAGATTGTACATGACAAAGAACAAAGAGAGCACAGCCAAGAGAACAATGAAAAATGATCTGTCTGGGTTCATTTTGACGTGTGTGTGTGTGTGAGAACGTTAGTTTGAATCCGGGACAGAAGAAGTTGGGGAGTAGTGACCTCTCACTGTTTCTGGTCCAAGATGGCCTGAACATTCTCTAAGTGCAGATCTCTACAGTGGGTCATCTTAGTATCTCGTCTATGCTGTAGTCTGAAAGGTGTTTCCATCCAATGACAAACATGATGGAAGAGAGCAGACATTGAGCTAACTGGATGCTCATGGATAAATTTAACTTCCAGTGCTTGAACTGTGTTTTGTGTGTTTTTAGAAACGATCCTTTGTACCTTTGTAACTGACTCAAGGTGAAAAAGAAAAAAATGCAGAATAGCTTCATCAGCATTTACTATTTCAGGCACAAATTCAGTTGACCTTCCAACTTCAAGGATGAAAAATGGTTTAGTCTGCATGTGTCTTTGACATGTTTTTGCCACTGAGGAAGGACATTGATTTTGGGGAAGGGGGGATTGTTGCACTCGAATAGCCACTATCTGAATGCTAATACGTTCCCCCCCCCGTGCTTTATAGGAAAGAATGGCATGAAATGTGAAATGACTTTGCCTTGATCTGCTTATCAGCCCAAAAAAAACCTTCAATGTTGATGATAATTGTGGAGCGTGGGCCTGCTCATTCATGGAGCATGGGGTCCTGCCTGCTAAGTGACAGAATAATTACACACAAGGATAAATACAGTAGCACTCTCAAAGAGTGGAGGGAGTGATTGCAATAGATGTGGAGGGAATACTGATGGTCCAGAGAGGAAGAGAGAGGCAATGCAATGTTTCAGAAGCCGCCTCCCTTTGTTCAAGTCCTCGTTTTATTTGCCTATGTCTGCCTCCTCCCCTTTGCGGCGAAGAAAGCTCATTGGAGGACAGCATAGTCACGGGTTGACGATAAGGTCCTCAGCATAAACGATTCTAACTGTTGCTAAGGTATTTTGAACGGTTAGTTGACCATTGCTGGAGTTCATTGGCCATCCTTCTTCACCTGCTTTGTACTGGGAGATTGCACAGAATGTGCTGAAAGTGTGAAATCTCCCACACAGTCAGTTGCTCATCAGACAGTCAGACAGTCTATGCTATCATTTTCTGTCTGGGGTGTTGATAGCTTCAGGCTACATTCGTTATTGAGATTTGACCTGCAATATATTGGACTGCTTTATATTTAATGTCTTTTAAATCCTCTGCCAAGAAAAAAATTGGCAAATACAGATAGGCCTATTTTAAGTGGAGCAGGACGAAAGCTGAGGGTCATCCTCAGTTCAGAGCTTATGCTGAGGCAAAGCTTTTGTGGCGCTGCAGACTGAGCACATCATTGAAAGCAGCAGTTATCGGAGCTTCCAGTTATCTGTGTGCATTCATTGTATTGGCCTTTGAACTGCTGTTCATGCCGGTTCAAGTCCAGCACGGACCAATCAGACAGGGGTGGACTGGTAGTTCACCTCCTTCAGCAAGGCCCCCCCCCCCAACTGCTCCGGGCGCCATTAAACGACCACCCCATTGCTAGAACATCTCTCCATTAATGCATGTATATAGGTCCTGTGTTTGCATGTGTGTGTGTTTATTTCAGGGCATGTGTGTGTAAAAAAAGTAATAACTGAGTGAAAAAAAAACACAAATTTCCCCACAGGGATAAATATAAGTAATTCTTCTTCTTCAAACTGGTCAGTTATGTATAAAATGTGACATGATAGGTCTTGATCATGTTGTGACTTGAATGTATGAGTCATATCCATATTCCCATCTGCAGTGGTGGTCCTTAATGTGGCTGACAGCCGGAGTAGAGAACTTCTGGCTCACTACCGCCTGTAGCTACAGTACCTGCAGCCCTTCCACCACTACCACTCAGAGCTACAGTAGTGCAGGTGAGCTCATCTATCCACAGAACAAAACTTATCATAGCCTCATTCTGGAAAACATACTGAAGTAGAATAACATTTTATGCATGTCAACTCACTTACTGTCCTGAAAATGCTAATGTTTATGCGTACCTTTCAACACCTTTCCACTCCCCATCTGTCAGCTGACATGCAGATTCTCACGCTCCATCGGTGCTGCTTCTTACCCTTCAGGAACACTAAAATAATGAATGCCGTTAGCAGTCAGCACTCGTCTCCTCTTACCTTCCTAGTCTGCTACCCTCTTTTCTTGATACCCCAGTTTAAATTTAGCTTCACCTCAGACCACACACCATCATTACAGTCTGACTATAGAAGGAAGATGAGAGCCGCTGGGCCTGTCTGTGATTCTGGGGGAGCTCATCATCGAGGCTATGGGGAGCAGCATGAGGTTGGGCTGCCTGGGACTGTTGGTATTGAGCAGGAAGGAGACTGCCCCGGGCACAATCCATCAAAAAGGAGCTGTTTGCACTGTGGGAATAGACATGAATAATCCATGCTTTCTTTACCCTTTCCTGTGTAACTATGCGTTTCACATTACATTCATTGTTACCTTCTCTTCAGATAGCGATCTGCTGTATTTGTACTTATCATTGTTTGATATCTTTTTGATTTGATATGTAGGCTATATCTCCTGATTCATATCTGGGAGATTGAATTGTGTACTTTGCACTGTAACTGTAAAAGGACACGGCACCAAGAAACAAAGCTGATATATTGTGCACATTCTCACATGTCCGAAACTGTTCCACTATTACCTTTGTTTTGAGATTAACATTATGTGCATTTAAGAAATAGTATGGACATTTAGGAGAGTAAAAGGGGGATTCAAATCAAAACTGAACATTACAACTAAATATTTACAGACCTAAATGTCAAAGTGAAAGTCGGTCTATAGGGAATCATACACAATCATACTAATATAAAGGAAAGCAGTCATATGTATTATGGGTGTAATGCTTCTTTAAAAGATAGTTGAGGGTATTTCTTCTTGTTTTGTGGTGGCAGTGGTTACTTTTCTATAGTGTAATTTCTGCAATTATATCTATTATACAACAGCCGGCCAACATCTACTAGATTACATTTCAAGTTGGCACATAAAAGACATTCATACTGGATATAGATTTGTTTTTTTTCAACTCAGAGTAATTGCCTCAACTATCAAACTATGTACAACTGTATTGTGTAGATGACCCAACATGGTAAAAGCAACAGGAATCTGTCAGGTTAAAGCTTCTGTTCAGTGTGACTTTGCCCTTGTCAGTCTCTCGTCTGAGTCGACCACTCTGTATATTAGTTTACACTTGATTGGCTTTCTTTCAATCCTCTCAGTGTCAGTCACTATAATTCCAGTGTTTCGTTGCTTTTTCATTCATGGTACTTGGAACTAAAATGCAGGGACAGGTAAAGCAGACTTCTAGGACTAGTGGGGATAAGGTTAAATCTGCTTCACGTTGACTGAATTTGACGTGTAAAGAGTAGATTTTATGGATGAATCGTGCATTGGGGGCTTCCTAGTTTGCCGTTTTTTTATGGTGGCCATAAACATTGATCTGTGCAGTGTTGTTAATGGAAGACCCTCTAGAGCTCTGAGCTGTAATCACTGTTTGTGAAGTCCTGTGGTTCTTGTCCTTAACTCCCCAGATATATGCCGCCATTACTAACCAACAACGGGTGAATTATGCAGTGAATGCTGCTGGGGACATTGCAATCTCCAGTATAGGAGTATAGCTTTGATGGACTACTGCCCCACTGTGGCAGTGATATTGAATGTGTTTGTTGTGCCCCAGTGCCACATTGTGTCTGCTTCCCGTCCTCTACTCTGCAGGCTCACCACTCTGCTCTGTCTGGGGTGTGTCTCTATGTTACTGTGATCAGGAAGCATTCTTTCCTCAGCAGCCTCACTTCTCCTTCACTGGGTTTGAGGTAAGGACATGCTGCCCGGTCCAATATGACTCGTTTATTCTGAATAGGATCAAAAAAATGTTATTCATTGCATATTTTGCATTATAGTAGTGTTTTCCACTAATTGTGCAAGTTTTGATAAACTGATGATTACCCAGTATACATGAACAGGGGTTTACGGACTCGCAGTTATGATGAGGAAAAATCATTTTGCTTTAATTAGATCTTGGAATATGAGATAAGATATCAAATCTCTATTTCCCTTTTCCAGAGCGCTGTGCAAGTTAGATGAGAAAGATGCTAACATAATCAAGCAAAGTGAGAAATTGCTATCAACTGAATCTTCGCATTGATCCTTTGCCGGCCAGGAGGTACTGAATAGCATATGAGCTTAAATGTCTGCACGTGATGCTGCATAACTTAAACTGAGTGGCAGAGATGTGCTTTGCTTACAGATTGGACAATGTGGGAAGGAGCTCTCTCCTGTGCATTTACTCTCCTTCCCTTTCCTGTTCAATAAATCAGTCTTGCCTTTAGGTGTTGATGCAAGATTATGGAAAACCCATCCTGTAGGTTCTCTGCTCACTGTGGCCCGTATAGTCCCTAACTACCACTCTTACAGGTCAGTCAGGAAACATATCCCCATCCTTTTTTCTGCCTCTATGAACAGTAAAATCAATATGCTGTGGCTGTAGTGTGCAGCAGGTGGGCGAGGCCGAGTGCTTCTCAGCCTCAGAGTGCTACAGAGGGGTCAAATGTACACCAGCATGGGAACATCCTGTTACTCACTAATGCACCTCAGGGCCCTGACATCAACTAAGAGAACCCGTGGACATCTGTGCTATGCATCAGAAGCTATAAAGTGCTAAAAGTATGTGAATATGTGAAGTAAATGTGGTCGTGGCGATTGTTTGTGTGGTGAAACAAACTGCCATTACCAATTAGGCGCATGTAGAGTAGAGCCTCTGAACAAAGTTTCCCGCTACTGTCTTCATCTTTTTAATGATCACTACAATCTCTCTCTCAAATGTCTCTTGAGCAATAATCTGTTAGTAATTGCAGTTCTCTTTTATCATACATAACTAATGATGTTTTTTTTCTGGTGTATACACTATGAATGATGCATGTTATGTTGTGACCAGTAGTCCTGCCGGTAGAGTCTTGGATATCATGCTGTTGTGAGTGCGGACAGAGGGTGAGAATGTGGTGTGCAGACTGGGCGCTATGCATGATTCAGTCCCGTCTGGACACTGGTGGAGTCTGCGTGGATCCGTCTCCACAGCAGACGCTTCTCCTGCACTTACCGGCTTCTAATAATAGTGAAGCTGTTGCCAAGGCGCAAATGGTGCAACTTGATGTTTTATTTATTTTGTTCGCTCAAATGATTTCCCAGCCCAGTGTCAGGACCTTCATCTCACTCACATCATGTTTTCATTCATGCCGTTCGTGAGCAGGAGCGACCATAACAGATTCTCATTACTCTGGAAATCTGGGAAGCAAATCTCTATTTCTGTTGTAGTTATGTTTCCATCAATCATTGTAATGACATATTCAGAATAGTGACAACTGAACGTTTTCTATTAAAATTCTCAATAGAATTTCTCATTTCATAATAGGAGTGTCGTCCCGTTTTCTTCCCATCAGTCTCATTTGTTTCATAGGGATGCCATGCTGCTTTCCATCCCTCGAGCAGCAGGAGCGGCCGTGACCACAGTGTACTTCCTCTGCCTTCCACTGCCTCCACTCCTCACTGCACATGGCCGACCTCAGGTATGCTTGTTGTCACTTTCCTTTTGGCCCATTTGAATTTGGGTTTCCCCCTGAAATACTTCCAGGAAGACGGCAGGATAACGCATCCAGAACTCCAGATCGAACCAAAAGCTGTGTGCTTGTGTAAATGGCTGTAGTCTGTAAGCGAGCGAGGGTGGGCAGGGCATGGCGTCATCCCAGAGTCATGGCGGGGGAGCAGGAGTCTGGCAAACCGGCATGTCTTCCTCTCCTCTGTCAGAGAGCCCTGTTGTCACTCCCTATCGCCGTCTGTCACGCCACAGTGCGCCGTGGCCACACACTCTCCTCTCATGCATCTTTCCGTCCTGGCCACGGCGGTACAACGCTCCCTCCCAGACTCAGCACCTCAAAAGGGAAACGTGTCATCCCTCTCTCTCCGCTTAGTGCTAAAAAGGCCCCATTTCCCCCAGGGACCTCTACTCTGCCTCCGCTGATCGATCTGCTGAACCTTCGCCTTCATTTATCTATCCATCCATCCGTCTTCCTGTCTTTATGCCTCTCCATTTATCTCATGTCTTTCCGGCCTGTCTGAATATTCACTGCTCACTGAGTAGATCTCAATATCCTTTGGTACTAATCAATCTGCGTTATAGCTCTCTGCTCAGAATACTAACAATGAATATTAGTGGCATTAATATGGATCCATAAAACTACAGTAGACATCCTGTACTCATGCATTTAATCTGTACATACAGTGAGCAGAATCCTCCCACTGGTGTAAATCTCACTCACTTTGTCTGTCGGCCGGTTTGAATTTTGCTTTCCCTTGCACTTCTCTCCAACTATTCCTTAGATTGCTTTTTCCTCTGTGTTCAACCCCCACATGAGGTGTATTGATCGTTCTAGTGCACTAATTATCCTGCCTGGCCTTGGATATCTCTGTGGGCTGCAGTCAGCCTTTGATCAACATGTCAGGATGTCTTGCATTACCATTCGAAAAGGAGAGAAACTGTTTTGATTACAGGACGAATCAAATGTTAGATTTTAACCACTGAACTCGCAACACATAGGACGCGTTCTCAAACGACCAGTCTATGTAGCCGCCGCAGACAAGCCAGTTCCTATGTGATAGAGTCGGATCCTGGCTTGGCTGATCAGCATGCGTGAGTGCAGTATTTCCACATGCATGCATGAGTGTTTGATTATTCCGTGTGTGTATGTGTGCACGCGCATGTGGGCAGAAGTACAGGTCGGTACATCCTGCTCTCCCACCATCTGTGCTCAGGCAGACAACAGGCCACTTACATCCTCACTCTCTCCATACAGCCATTCCCATGCAGCTCACACACTCTAGAGCCCTTATATTATGTGAGTGGATAGACAGTGGGATTTGATGACAAGTCTGTGTAATAAGACTGTAATAAGTGTAAGACTGTAACTGTTTTCATATGCACTTATGCATTTTATGAGATATTGTGTGCTGAACTGTCAAATGTGTGTGTGGTGGAATGAATATTATTATTTGCTTTCCAAATTACTGTACATGTCGAAGCGCCAATGGGCGGATTGCCAACTCACAGAGGAATCCCTGACCTTAGATTAAAATATGTGTATCGGCACTACTTTACAATTCAAGATAAATCCTTAGAATCTGAATGAATTTCCATGATTAGAATGTCAGTTTGGTGTGTAATTGCACAGCGTAATGGTAGTGGATTGGGAATCAATACGGAGCCCTGGAGCCAGAGTGACCTTTGTGTGTGCTCAGAAGCCTCAGCCAATGACATTTAAGCCCAGAGGTCCCCCACGGATAAGCACTCATCTGGGGGAGTGTAAATGACACTCCTGGCAATGATTGCGCCTTTCCAAACAGTGCTCAGCCTGGCAGAACATTTATATGCGCTGAAGCGGTCTGCACATACATTGAGTTCTGCAACGGGTTAGAGACAGGTTGCAAAAAGAAGCAGACATAAATAATTCAGTTGCCCAGTAAAGTATGCAGACCAGTTCTCTAAACCCTAATGAGCTGAAACATCTGTCTGCCTGGGGAACACTCTGACCCTCCTCGCCCCTCCCTGGCCCGGTCCATTGGAGAGCTATAGCCCTCTGCTGGACCCCCCCCCTCCCCTCTCTCCCTGGCACTGCCTCTTTTCCACTCACCTGCAGGTGTCCTCCATCTTTGCTTCAGTGTTGGCTGCCAGGGAGTAAGGCTTAGTTGTGCTATATGTATGAGGATGCACACCCTAGCGTCAATACCATCTGCCAGCTCCCCTCAGGACACCAGCCAGGTGCTGGGCACGCTCTCACCCCAACTATGCCACAACAGCACTCCCTGCTGCGAACAGACTCATTGTGCCAATTGTTGATCACCATGTCCTCTCATTCCCACCCAGAGACCCTCACTAATCCAGGGACAAGCTGTGCTCGATACTGATTACCAGTATTCTAAAGATAAATGATGTTTTAATGAATCTAGACCATTTTTGAAGCTAAAATGAGTCTTGTGTGTTTTTGTGCTCGTCCCCTGTGTTCGCTGCAGGTCTCCCGGGTTCACTCCCCCGAGGAGCAGCCTGTGAGGAACCACAGCTCTCTTTTTCTGGAACAAGACTGTGCTACCATGTTTACTGGAGCTGCTGCTCTGGTGCTGGAGTATTACTCTGTAACTGCTGGTAACAGTGGGAACAAACGTACAGAGAGAGAATGGAAAACTAAACTATTATTAAATCAAGTGTGCACTAAATTCTTCCATCTGTGTTAAGTGTTGCTACTCTGTTGTCTGTGTGTTAGTGATGAATGCGGTTAACTGTCCGCAGCCTGTTGGGCGTCTCTGCTCTGCCGCTGCACCAGGAGCTCTACAGAAAGCTGAGGTCAGACTGGGCAGAGGGGGATGAAGGTGGAGAAACTCCCCCTAAGGGTGAGTCAGGAGAGAAGGGATGTTGTTGCCTTACATGGTAATATTCACTTTTTACAGCTTTGCTTTTTTATCTGTGCGGTACAAAATGTGCTCATTAGCCCAGATTGAGATTTATTGTCATGGGATCAGTCAGTGGTTTATTTTCCTTTACAGTTATTCAATCCCCTAAAATGGAAAGTGATGTGGATTGTACAGTATAGTTTGGTGATCATATTAATGTGTCCTCTGAGTCACAGGGCAGCACCCTCCAGACCACCACAGATACGACCCCCAACTGTCGGCATAGTTGTACCTCTCCATTGTTCAGAGGTGAGAGTACTGTCACAACCAATCAAAACTTTGCAATATCATTTTACCTCATTAGTGATTGTTTTTGTTCGGCCAGAAATATCCACATGGGAGTGATGTAGTACACCAGAACTTAGTCTATAATCACTGTAAGGCAAATAGCTTCCACTATAACAACTATATGCTGTTGTTTTTCTTTTACAGTATCTTACTATTTCATGCAATTTATATCACTCTTATATCATCTTACTATACCGCATAAACCCCACTAGTTTCGTACATATGCATGTGCTTCATGCTGTTAGATTCAGGACTTTTAGCAGACTCAGTGGTTTGTTTTGTCTCGTTAGGTGTTACTGGTATGAAACCTTTGGAACCACAAATATTTTAAGTTTAGATAAATACTACATAGCATTGCATTGGCTGAAATCCTTTTCTTAGATTTACTTTTTTAAAGATTAAGCTTTCAGGAACAGAAGAATCTTCACACATCTATAACTCTGAGCAGGTGCGTCGGAAAAGGAACAATGAAGTCCAAAGACGATGAGAAGAGGAAATTCCCGCACACTGGTCAACTTAAAAAGGTCTTTGACCGAAACGTTGCAATAAATATTTTTATCTGCAAGTTGACCAGTGTGTGGCAATTTCCTCTTCTCAAAGATTAAGCTTTAACAATTAAACAGAACTCGTCTTTCAGCTCCCTTGTGTGATTACAGAAGGGTCTGGGTCATGGGGGGCCATGAGTATGCAGGTTTTCATGCCAACCAAAGACAACACCCGGTGATTTCACTGATTACTTCCTCCTCTGTGGTTGAGGGTGTGATAATAATCCATAAAATCACCTGGTGTTGCCTTTGGTTGTAATGAAGACCCCCATGTTCTCGGTCCTTCATAGCACAGGATGTGACCCCTGGTCTACTGTGTCCACAAATCCACCTTCCCCCTCAACTTTATTTCACATAGCATGGAGCCATTCAGCTATAGCTGCCTCACTGCTCAGCTCAGATACTAAAATAAATGTGCAGCACTGTGGGCCACTTGCCTGAAGAGGGTACTAAACATACTTTATTGCTATTTAATAATTGCAACACAACATTATCATTTTACTGCAGCCTCTTTTTTCTGCCATTTACTACTGTAGCTCTCGGGAGCAGAGTGGCAGTCTCGGATCTGATCTGTCTCCATCTATGCGCCTGATCTCCCCCTCTCCTGCTGTTTGGTTCCTTTATGAGGCTGATTCATTGGCACGCTGTAGCCATATGATATTAATAGATCTCTGTAGGATGGCTCTCTTGTGCCATGCACTTCATTCTCCTAAGTATTATGTTCCTGGACAATGAATTTCAAAAAGTATTCCCTTGACAGCAAACGACTGTGCGTCCTTGTTTAGCAATGATCCTCTGTACTGTGTTATTCGGCTGTAGAAAAGTTATTCCTCCAGTGGTATTACAATCAAAACTTGGGCGTGTGCTCAAGGTCACAATGTATAGCTGTGTACAACGAGACTTCATACATAATGTATACAATATAGCGTTCCCCTCTAATTAGCACTAACAGGAAATGGTGCCCCCTGATTTTAGTCTCATTTGCATAGAGATAATGGGGCACAAGAGAGTGTACGCCCAACGTCTGTCCTCCCCTTAGGGAGGAGAGGTGTGACTGGGTCTGGGTGCACGAGTGATAATTGTCAGAGAGCTGTGGGTCTCAGAAGATCGACTGGATGTGTGAAATGAACAAAGAGACGGGTAACAAACAAATCCATGAACTTGGTATTGACTATCAAGAAAGAAAAAGCTTCACTGTATCTGGCGGCATTAAAGAACAAAAACGTTTAGTATGTGTCCGGGGCACCAGTGCAATTTACTCAATGTTTTTTAATGATTTTCTATCTGCTGTATTCTACAGTGCAATGTTCAGCTGTAATGTGTACTTAAGATGAATGTAATAATTGCAGAAGATAAATGGCATTCCTGATGAGAACAGATTTAGATCAAACACCAGTGATTTATCTCTGTGTATTAATGCAAAAGGCTTTGATGGAGGACTCAGTTTTGTTACCTAGAACTGGGAATCGTAAAGAGGGTTGAATAATGCTGCTGAATCGGGGGTGGGGGTTGAGGTTTGAGGGAACGGTGATACATTATTCACGGGGGGGGGCCTTAAGTGCCATATTAATTTGTTTTTTCTTTCCAGTTGGACGGCAGAATAAATGGGCGCTGTCAGTTGTGCAGTAAAGTGCTGTGCATTCATTTAGACAAGTGTTATTGCTGCAGTGGAACAATATGGTTTTAGCGAAGCGGGGCAGCCTGGTGGGCGAACGCTGTGTAATTATCTCTGCTTCCTATGATGGCAATGATTGCTACAGGAGCCCAGGGGTCCCAGAGCACAGCAGGTGTGTCTGGCAGACTGCAGGGTTGTGTTTGGATGAGCTTGTCTCTGCATGTAGGTGGACATGCAGTTGGAGTGGCTGTAGAAAGTGTATCTATCTATTTTCTGTGTTCATCCATAATGACATTGGCACACTGATATATAGGTATTTGTACAAATCAAATGCATTTCATTAAAAGGAAATAACTTGAGATTGATCTATTGCGCTGTGTTGCGCTTAATTTAGGCATGAAATCCAAAAGTCTCCCAAGGGACCGAACAATCATACATCACACAGCAGTTCCATCCGTGCACTTTGTCTCATATCTGATCAGCATTTACTACACATGCACACCATCAATAAAAGCACTAGAAAACTGCACTGACTCTATGACAGTATTGCGTCTGGATATTAGACTGGAACTACTTTGTTGATCTCTTTTTTCTCTTCATTACTGTCATGTTTCATATCTCTATTATGATCTTTGAAATATTTGGGACAGATCGGTGTTGACAGATATGCCGTGGCGTTTTGTCGAGCAGACCAAACAGGTGTTTCAATTTTTTCCGCTATAAAATTCCACCATCATTTCCGAGCAATTCTGACAACCGGCAAATACAGAAACACGGACATCTGCTGTGTTTCAAAGGAACAGCGGCGCGGGACATGAATACTAATGTTGCTGGACCATATTTATCTGTCTCACATTCAAAGGAAGTAAATGCTCTGTTTATTCTTTGTGCTACAAAGGAAACATTTAGAAGTACAGGTCTTTGCAGTGCTGTGAGTCAGATAGTGGATATGACAGATGTTTGCCAAGAGATATGGGTTCATGTTGATGCCGAGTCACAGCTCTCCCACTACTGAATTCCTGTGTGTCCTGATAGAAGCATAGTGAACTTTACAAAAAGGAACTTTAGACACTAAACATACAAATACACATAGAATATACACATGCACGTAATAGGAAGTGTTGTCCTCCAAGTACAGTTAGTAAGTCCCTGCAATACAATGTTGCCTAGACTGTGATACGTTATAGAGTGAGATGAAGAGCTGATTCTGTGGTGTGGGCGCTGTTTGGGATGAACACTCTTGGCTGACTAATGAGGTGGATTCAGTAGGGGCACGGGGTGCGCTGAACGTCTTTGTTAGACAGGCCTGCAGCCCCCTTCTTTGCAGCTTACTCCCAGGGGAGGCCTCACAGACTGGCTAATTGAATCAAGTACACATGGTGCCTCCCCCTTCACAGCTCAGCCCCTCCCCATATGAGAGGAGTGACGCTATAGGAGGAGAGCTCAGGCTTTGATGCTTTTGTTCTCCTCAGCACCATGGACAGCGCCGGGGGGCTTTGCTGCAACCAGTTGCCTGCTGTTAGATGGAGAGGCACACTACACTAGAGTCCCTATCTCTGCAGCTGTTGAGTTCTGTGCTGAGAGTGAAGACTGGTTTGTTAGACAGATTACTACTCTTTGCTTTGAGAAGAAGGAGCTGGCCCATCCCGGTTCAATAGCCCACAAAGTAACATCCCCACAATTTTATTTCTCCGTCAGTGTGCAGGTGACCCAGACAAACAGAACAAACAAATGCTGAGAAGACAAAGACAGAATGATGTGACCATGCATAGGTTACTGCCTCCTACGTCGCCTGTCTCATTACATCTCAGTGACCGTCTCTCTTCCTCGAGCCACGGCCGTGTCCTCGGAGCTCATGGCAGAGCAGCACCCTTATTTCAGAGAGACAGATTGGAGTTCTGCTCGGTAGAATACTCTGCTTATTAGATTGCCTTCTGATGCCATGTTAACGAAGGATCCGTCTATCAGCCAACATCCGTATTACAGGATGCAGAGTCAGCCCAGAGCCCGACTCTGAGACGCAGCCTCGTCCTCCTGGCTGGGCTGATTTTCATGACTGCCTTGTATACTGTGTTTATTCATGTGAACACGTCTCTTCTGCTCTAGTTGAACTCTTAAACGTTGATCTGCTTCTCATAGTGTAAAAGAACATCAGATTCAGGGTACGGTAATGGTTTTTCTATGTGGTTTGGAATTCGTGGGAGGCAATTTAGGAAAAGAACATGTGATTTTTGTGTCACATTGTCGTAGCATTCACAAAACATGAATTTATTTGAGCTGCATTATTAAAAGAAAAGAAAAGACAAAAGAAAGACAATTTATAGAGAGTATCACCTTAAGGTACACAGTTATTGTCAGTATAAACATCCAGTACCTGTTGGGTAATAGAGAAGGTGTTTGTTAGTGTATTGTAATAATTAGAGTGGGCTGTAACCATCCTAAACCTGTGACTGCAAAAGGGAGAGGTTTCGTTTATTATAATGTATAAATAAATCAACTGTCATACAATTGAATTGGATATGAACGAGACATTCTAAGTATTTTGACTAGCGTCTTTTCAGGGTCACGGCAGGATGGAATTGCAGTTATGTCATTAGGTCATACCCGGAAAGCACTGCTGCAATGAACCAGATATGTTTTAAGAGGCTAAAATGTAATTGTGAGGAACAGCTGGATTAGTCTAGGCGATGTATATCCGCTCCTAATGATATTAGATAGTAGTCTGGAGAATGACTTCCAGCACACAGCTCCCATTTTGACGAGGAAGAGGAAGAGTGGACTGAGATGGCTTTAACCTCCGATGATGGGGGCTCTAACTCTGCCGGGTGCCATGGTGCCATGAGCCGTTCATTTCATGGTTAGCAAGATTACATGAACGCCTCTTTTCCTCTTTGCTATGAGGCCACAATTACTTAGTCATGTTCGCATTATAATTCCCAGAACACGGTGTTGGTGATACTCAGCATTAGTTCCAGTGGTAATGCATTGTGTGGTGGTGTTATATAGCGTCCAGAATCTCTGTTGACTGCAGTGAACACCACACAGCTGAGACCCTGGAGGAGACAGAGTGGACCCCCATGGCTTAACCACTTCTCCCTCCTGAGACAGAGCAGGAGGAGGGGTCCGTCACCCCCCCCCAACCAAGACTGCCACACCCAGCTTCTGCTCTCTGTGAGTCCATTTTCTTAAAGGTGTATGAACATGACGATGCAGCAGCTCTGGTCATCGCATAAAACAACAAGTAATTGTGAAATAAATGTATTAATTGTACTTCATTTTGTTGATATTAACACAAACATGAGTGCGTTCTCGTACATTATTGCTGTTAGAACGAAAGGTACAGTACAGTCGTCCTTTTGAGCTGCATATTGATTGTAAATCTACACAGGCTTTCTAAAGTCTTTTGATTGAGATTGATCAATACCTACTCTGATTACAAATTTCAAATTCATCAGACCTCTTTATGTTGTATTGATTTTGTGCAATGGCCGCCCTGAAAAGAATCTGATTACTTCTTTTCCCTATCACTCAGAACAAACAGAAGCTCGGTAGCAGCGGACGGTCAGGTGGCGCTCTCCACTCAGACTGAAAGGTAGAGATTGAAATGTTATGGTTGGAGAAAAAGAGGAATAGGATAATGTTTGATTGGGGAAGTAGCGTCTATTGCCCAACCAGCTAAGTCTCAATGCAGAATTAGCATCGCAGTTATTTCAATATTAACGGTAAGCATGTGAGAAATCCTTTATCCCCACAGTAGTATGTTTGCCTGCAGGAGGGACCCAGGGTTCAGATGGAGCATAATGTATGCAGTCCTACTCCAGAAGAGCTGCGATGTACAGTCATTTCCGAACCCTCTGCCGCCGGGCGCTGTTGTGGTTTGAGAGTATTGCAGACAGAAGGGGGAGAAGAACGAAACAGGTCCTGAATAGTAATTGCCATAGCACGGAGATGCGCTCCACACATTGCAGCTGTGCAGTTTAGACACAGCAGTGTGAGCATCCCGTTACAAAAGCTGTCTCTCAGTCTCAGCACTTCTGCACACAGAGGCTAGTGTCGGTCACTGAACTGACGTGAGCGGGAATGGGACCACAGTGACATCTAGTGGCTGTTTATTGTTTATTATAGTGGAATATGATAAAACTGTCTCATTTTGTAGTTACACATTTCTGGGATTTTATCGAGGCAGTAAATACCTCAGTTGGCAAATGATTCAGTAAGATTAATCTCATTATCAGAGAGAATTAAAAAGCAGTTTTTCAGTTTGTACAAAGTGCACACATATAGTGTCAGAAAATAAAGAAGTAATAGAATGATAACACTTGAATTACAAAGCTCTGGATTGAAGCATCTTGGCTACTTGATGCCAGAATAGCTGCATAAGATATCTGCCTGTTGTTGTGATCTTCCACCTCTGCTTTGTATCTGTGCAGACACAAAGAAATGTGCTTTTATTATTTCATTTGTCCCAGAATCTACAGACATAAATAATATAATCAACAAGGCAATAAGGCGTTTG